>WOVY01006294.1:0-88669 GCA_013436015.1 Rhipicephalus annulatus | reverse complement strand
AACTCTGGCGAAACAAGTTTACTTCACCATAACTGATGGTCACGTTTTCTTAAAATCAGTGCTTTGCCTAATGTATTGAACAGTATATTACGCCTTTAATGACGTTTGTATTTTCAGATTGTACAGTATTTACTTGTTGCTCTCTTTGAAACATTGTCTTAATTCCTGTCGAAGTTCTTTTCTTGCTCGAAAAAACTTTTAAGTAACATTTGTGTTTTAACTGACTGCCTCTTATATTCCATCTGCAACCGTTCTAAAAATGAAGTTTGAGGTATACAAGACATTTTATATTTAACCTTCACATAATGTAGAAGAAAAAATAATTACATTACGCGCCCGCGCAACAAAGTAATTATGAATCGGAACCATCTTACTTGGCACTGGGTCGATTGGCTATCGTTGGGAGAGACTTTTGTACTGCGAGTGGTGCAAGACCGGCTCATGATGATAGTGGTGAAGAGATTGCTACTGATAAAAACGCCAATATACGTAATTTACGTGTTACTGCGCTGCTTCAACGCAAAACACTAAAAAAGAACAATATCATAGATTATATATATATATATATATATATATATATATATATATATATATATATATATATATACATATATATATATATTATACTGTGCCATATTCTGAGCAAACGCACAAATAGTGCCTTCTGAATGACTGCGGGATTTCATGAAGTATGCAATACGCCATGCCTCCATATGCTTTCCAGTACGATGAGTGGGGATTCGCGTTGCACTTTGTGTGTGGTCATCGTATTTCAATGTTACGGCCAAATTTCCAGCCGTGCGAAAAGACATATGCTGCAACTGGGTGCGCCTTGTTTCGGTTGTGGTACAAATGTCTGCATATATGCTGTGCATTGCAAAGTGGCACTAGACATGGAAACTGTGCAATCTGAAAACGAATAAAGACCACACTCAGAAAATCCTGCGTTTCATCGAAATCGATCTCATGCCAAGCATGCGGAGGTAAGTTGAGTGTGGTATAATTTTTTTGATGAGTGAAACGCTGCGTAATGACGGTAAAATGTGGCTGATCCCGCGTTTTAGTAATTTGTATTATACAAAAGTGAAACGTGCCCTTATAGATGAAGTTCAGCGTTTTCTTTTGGCGCTGTTTTCCCAAGAGGGTGATAGAAGGAATGCTACAGCAAGGAAATTGCAAATCATGCGAGGAATGGCAAGCAGCTCGAAACTTGCAGCGCACACCTCAAGTAGAAAGCACGCTCGAATTGAGCATGCGCAGGATGAGTGCGAGTGGACACCTGTCACAGTGCGTTGTTCAAACAGTAAAGAAAAGACGCACGAAACGAACGCACAAGTATACACAAGACAAGCGCGAAAAAATTGTCACGATTCTTTCTCCTTCGTTTGGGAGCAGCGTACTTCTTTAGCAAACGCGGCCGTGGCAGCGAGTGAAGTGACTTTCTGCCTCTCCAAAATGACAAGTCTGATAAGTGCGCGGCCGGGTGAGACCGTGCTCTGTGGAGGCGGGGCTCTCCGAAACGTGAGAGGCCATGACCTTTAGAATGGGCCCAACGCGCACCCTCAGTGCCATCGTCACTACTGATTACGAAATACGCGCTGAAGTTGCAGCGCTCGAGGTTCGAAGTCCACCAAACGGTATATGGTGTACTATCAGCGTCAAATGAAACCCGAACAGCAGCAAGCCTTTGCGATAGTGTGGCGCCTGCCACCTAGTTATCACCATTGACAGGCGCGCTCATCCTGTTCAGCAGCTTTGCCCATATATGCGTGCATGTTCGCAGTGATAAATGGACGGCGCACACTATAGCATCGCGAAGGCCTGCCGTTGTTCGGGTTTCATTTGACGCTGATGATACATAAATGGGTGGCCGCTAGCGCACTTGACAACATGCATTTCGTCGCCTAGTGGTTAGCGCCGTGCACTGAAAATCCCTAAGGCCCTAAAACAATATTTTGTTTCTTTGTTACAGACAGAGTAATTATAGAAGCTTTGTTAGTATTGCGCAGGGTTGTGAACTAAATACTTATATGTTTATTGCTTTTTCTGTACGGTTACTGACATGCAATAGTGTTGTGTATTACGTAACATATCATATTTCTGTCGTTGTTCTTATAAAGTGCGTATTTTTCAGGTCACATACAATCATTTGTCTTGTATACTATCTCATATATAATAGATAATTGTATTTCATTGCTCCTTGATCTATGGCACCGTATCTTTTCATTGTATCTGTATGTAGCCCGTGTACTTTGTCGTAATAGGTACTCTACTGTATGTTGCTCGTTGGTTGATACAATTATTTATTATTTATTTGATCAAATAATCTTGAACTTTTGTGTATTTGAAATAGCACCGTATTATTTTTTATTTTAGTAAGGGTAATAACGCACACCAGATCGAACTCCGCCATAAGCTGCTTCGCATCTAGTATGTGTAGAAATGTTCCACGCATGTACACATGTGCAACAGTCTCATGTATTTTATATAAATAGTTTACACTTGCATAATGATGTCTACAGCAATATTAGTATTACCATCACCAGAAGTGGTAAGCTGATAGGTAGTGCTTGTGCTTGCGAGAATGACAGCCATGGATAATTCTACAGTCCAATATTTGTGGATGATATTTAGGCATACAACTTACCTTGAATTGACGTGACGCCCTATCATATGAGTATGCATGTATTTTTATAAAATTGTATAGCCAGGACAGCAACCCCAATTGACGCTTCTCAAACAATTCGCCTGCAATGAAGTCGTTTCCAAAGCAGCTTCAAGATCTGGCGTCGCCCCTACGGGAAAATACTTGAGTGCTACGCAGAATGGCGGGGTTTTATTCCTGCTCAGACGCTGACATTTCATTTTTTGAATTTGTTGACTCAAAGCGGCCAATGTCAGTTTGTGTCAAAGCTCTCGCATTTAAATTGGCAATGTCTGTTCTCGCCGTTTCTGGGTAGATATACACTGTCAGTGACCAGTGGTGCATACCCACCCACCGCAATTCGTGGCAAAACAGGTATCAGAGGCTCGTGTATGGAGTAAAGGTTTCGATGACGTCGTCGACAGAAGTTTGACGTTATTCACCAGAAGGACGTATAGTCGTTTAACCTACCCTCTCATACTAAATTTGGTCTCTCCAAAGTTTAGGAGGTGATCACGAGAGCCCGGACGTGTGCAGATAGATAGATAGATAGATAGATAGATAGATAGCTAGATAGATAGATAGATAGATAGATAGATGGATAGATGGCTCGATGGATAGATAGATAGATAGATAGCTAGATAGATAGATAGATAGATAGATAGATAGATAGATAGATAGATAGATAGCAACGGTCGAAGTGGCTGCAATTCCCTGAGAAGTGCTTCGCATTAAAAAAAATACAGCACGTCGTAGTGTTTTATCCACTAGTTACGCAAGACTTCCGTTTACAATGAACTACGTAAGTGCTTTGCATTTTCTGCTTGTTTGTAATTGCGCAATTTTTTTATCACTTTTGTCCGTGCAAAGGCACTCACGTTCTTGATGAGAAAAGTAATAAGAATCAAGTGGTGTGTGCTTAAAAGGAAGTGTGTTAATGCGATACGGTGTGGTTTGGTGGCAATGAGTGGCGCAATACTACTATGTCACGACTCTTGAGTGGCGTTTGCATACACATACACAAAAAAAGAACGTTGTTTGTGTGGCCCGACCAGAAAAGAACTAAGAAGCATTTGAACTATCTTTATCGCTATGGGTTTTTCTTTAGGTAGGACGATAGCCCACGCTTATGTTCCGCGAATGGTGTCGGGAGTGAATCGAGCACTGTGGCACAGTAAGATCGAATGACCTTAATCAACGTACTTCATCACGTTTTAAAATTCGAGTCGAATAAAACTGTCCAGGAATTCTGAGTCTTGATGAGTCATACGTCCGTCGAATATCAATGCAAGCCATCGATGAATACTTTGAAGAGTGAAGTCTTTCCTCTTCCCTTAAGAGTGGAAACAATTATTCTTGAGTGAAAAATGGCAGGCTCACCACCCGGCTATGATGCAGGGTAGCATGATCGTATCATGTCCAGTCTCTAGGAGCAGAAAGTGAATCAAGCCGTTTGAATCAACCGTCGCCTCTTTGAGGCAAAATGGAGAGGTACTACATAGTCGCTGTTGGCTATACATGTTGCGTAAATACACTCCAAGATTATTAAGTCCTTGCTTCTACTGCACGGAATTCAATCCTCCACTGAAAGAAAGTCCGCCTATAGCTATTGTTGAAACAGATTTGGGTGCACGTTAAAGAACCCCAAGTGTTTGAAATTTCCGGAGCCTTCCACTACCGCGTCTCTCATAATCATATGGTGGTTTTGGGACGTTAAACCCCACATAGCAAGTAGCTATAGCTGAAGGAGTGGATATATATGGTGCTCAACGGCTGACCGCCAGGTCACAAGTTCGATTTTGACCACGGCGATCCCATTTCGATGTAGGCGGAAGTCAAGAGACCTAAGTACTGTGCGATGTCAGTGCAGTTAGCGAACAATAGTTGGCTGGCGTTTCCAGATTCCTCTACTAGGGCGTCTGTTATTATCATACCTTGGTTTTCGGACGTAAAATTCCGTTTATAATCATTCCGAGCAAGAGTAGGATGATACAAACTGTGGTAATCGTCAGAGCCGCCTTTGACGCAGTCGGTCAGGAATTTTATATGTGACTTGAATCGTATGTACCAGAAAGCCGATCATTGCAGAAAGCCGACGTCCTTCTCTGTGCAAGGCACAGAGATTGATGATTGATATGTGGGGTTTAACGTCACAAAACCACCATATGATTATGAGATACGCCGTAGAGGGGGGTCCAGAAATATTGACCACATTGGGTTATTTAATGTGCAGCCAAATCTGAACACACGGGAATACAGCATTTCCGTCTCCATCGCAAATACAGCCACCCGCAAAAAGGCACAGAGAAGGACAAAGGTATAACGAGATGATTTTTGTACTGTAAAAACGTCGGCTGCTGCGGTCTTTGTACCAGAAAGTGAGGAGAAAAGATAGCATAATTATAACAGATTTTTCGCTAACGACAACAAATTTGAGGGTATTTTTGAAGCAGTTCAATCCTTCTCTGGTGAGATCATCGGTGCGTACCGGCTTTAAGCCGGTACGCTCAGACAGGGACACATCACTGCCGCCTAACCAATGAGCCCAGAGATAGCAACACTGAGTGCAGCGTTTCTCTCGGGTCGCGTGTCCTGCGGTTTTCCGCAGCCGAAACACACGTATAGAAAGGTGCTGAACAAATAGATAACATATTGACAGCCGTAACTATGGCAATAGCCGGCATCGCTCATTAGAAAACTTATATATCAGTCCTGCATTGCAAACACATCTTCCCTGTATGTATACACACTCTGCCATTAGTTCAACCGCCCAGGTAAACCCGTTTACCACTGATGTTACGCAAAGCTTCTGGCAGGGAGTTATTTGCGACGTTTCATCAGTGTCAAGCTCACTAGCGACCCAGAAAACAAGGCATACACATATCGAGAAAGCTTCTCTTCCATCACAATGTCTTATCAGCTGCTTCGTTTTTAATTGGGCTCATGACACTTGAACGCGTCAATGTGCTCTGCGAACGTCTCATTACGTTCGAATACGTGGCAGCCGATGGCGGCGGTAAGTGTCCGCTACACGACGACGGTCGCCTCACATGTTCAGGGACGTGAAGCTCGACTTGACGAAACACGTGCTAGAAACAATTTGCACGAGATAATTTGTTTTGACATTCAGACTCGTGTAAAGCTCCAAAAAAAGCTTCTTGTGTATGGCGGCATTGAGAGCTCGCGGTAAGACAGCTTGCCAAGAGTAGTGAGGTGTAGCGGAGCGGGAAACCTGAAGAAAAAGATCACTCTACACGTGTTTTTTTATTTAATTGAAACATCACAAAAATTGCACGTTTTTTTATGCACCTTAAGGCGTACTAGCTCAATTCAGTAGCCGCCGGTGGTAATGTCATCTGCCGGAGACGGCACTTCACAGCGCTCCGCGTTCCGCCTCGAAACTCTCTTGCCCTGATTAAAAAAAAGAAAAACAAACAAACAAATTAACAATGTATCACTACTCACTTGACAACATATATGACGAGTTATTTGTTCACGTGGTTTTCTGTTCTATTTGTGTGTGTTCTCAATCTGAAAAATAAAATAAAACAAAGCAAACACGCGTTAACGAAGCTTCAGGCACTGTGAGTTCTGAAGCCACAGTCCTCTGGGAGTGGCACTCTGCAAAACCAACACTCTACGTCCCTCGCTTCCTTAGTTTGGTGTGTTCTTTCTTACTCGCTATTGTTTCTCTTATATCCATAAAACTGCTTGTGGGGATGAGAGAGTGGTGCTGCTTGTGGGGATGAGAGAGTGGTGCTGCTTGTGGGGATGAGAGAGTGGTGCCTTTGTCATTAAGTATGCTCCATAGTATTTGAGAAGATAATCAAATTGTGTACATAATGACGAAGAGCCACTCAGCAAAGCTACCAAGGCTGCGCACCCCTGTTTGTCTTAATAACTGGAAGGCTTCCAAAGCTTTAGCATGGCCGCCACATGTATTTTTTATTATTTTTACTGTCTACTTCGCTCTCCTAATGACATCTGAGTAACGGTAACTTCATAAGACAGATGCTTGGGCTAGTTGGTGATTGGGAATCAACATATTTGCACAGCGTAAAACTACGAGTAGTTACGACACGGACTGTGTTTAAGGTTTGTAAACTAGTAAAAGAGTGAGAGAACCGATGTATCTCAGAGTGATTTTGCCTAGGACTGCATTGCAGCCACTCGAAAAAGTTGAACGGTGGCCGCGAAACGCAGTACTGCGACAGAAGGTTTGCCGCCAGGCTTTTACGGAGAAAGCACCGACGCGCGAAAAGCTGTGCGTGCGGTGAATTCCACTTCTATCTCACGGCTTTCGGAGGAGAAGAGCTCTCTTTGGAGCAGCATTCCATTCGACACTTTTCAACAAAACAATGAGCTTGTGGAATCGGCCACACGCCCGCAGAATGTGTGTGCGTATGTGCCTGTGGGTATTTGCGTTTCCGTGTTATTAGATAGCGGCGAGCACCTAATGCACAGAAGGAATATTTGAAAGTGACCCATTCGTGCGATGCGTTTGAATATGTATACTCCTTTTAAGTCAGCACTCGAACTTTTCATAAATGTCACGTGAAAGATTTTATAAAATAATTTTTTGTGTCTCAGAGACATTACGTGTATCGCTTGGAGGTATTAGCAAGGCAGCGCGGATCCATCAATAGTCATATTGTGATCTTGTTCTGTCTCGACAGATTCCGAGAGAGAGTCAGTACCAATAGGTTGATATTTTTGCATCAAGAAGTGTGATAAAAAAAATTTCAGAAAAAGAGAATCGCGTGTGGTCATTGCTCCTTTCATAGTTATGCTTATTGTTCTGCTAGCTTTAAAAGGAACATACTTATTAGCTCGTCTAACCGCACTATGGCTGAACTATACACCAAGGCAAAAAGAAAGAAAAAAAGCAGGCAACTACGTATCACCCAAAGGTACAACGGGTTTCAAGCACACTGTAAGAATAAAAACAAATTAGGGACAAAACACACGAAAGAAATTTAGATAAAAAATAACTGCAACAAGAAAAAAAACGGGAGCTTCCAGGCAGTGCGTATGCTGAAAAGAACAAGAAAAATAATTCAGCCAATTATGAAAAAGGAGCGAAGATTGAGAGAGCGATGCTGCTTCCAGTTCGTAAACTAGATGGGTAGGGTTTGATAGACTGTGAACTTGCAACATTGACACGGATAGTTTGTCCTTTATTTCATTAAAGAGAGTGGAGAAACAGTACGATATGAACCAAGAGATAAAAGTTTCAGAAATATAAAGCATATGTTAGACCGAAAAATACAGGGAAAATACAAGAGAGCATGTTCAATGAATTTTCCTTTGATCGGCTATACTTTATTAGGAAAGCTGGAAATATGCTATGAAGAGAAGGCAACATTGAATAACTCTTTCTTTGAGCGACCGTCAGACAGTTCGCCGATGTGGCACGTAGTCATAATGGGGACCGGTCACCCTGCGAGACGCACTGAAACCATTTGATTGATCGTAGATGACACACTTAGTAGTTTTGTTTTCTTTCGTCTAGACTGCTCCCTTTTGGAGACCACATATATAGTTTGTGGTGTTAATTTGCCTAAAGTGCACCAAGAGGAGCTCCTGAAAATAGAAAAAAAATTGAGCGAACTATTCTCTCACGCCTTTTGTCGTCTTTCTGGCACTCATCCTAACTCAAGAACATTGATTCTTCTGGTGGCTATGCAGGGCATTCTAATGATCTTGCATTGCAATTAAAAAAAGATATGTGGCGTTGCGCGATGCAAAGCTAGTGCATATTGTTCCCATTGTTTCTGAAACAGTACCCTTCATTCACGTTCCTAAAACAACAAATTATAGGTTTTAGTACGCCCAAATCAATAACGTAATACTACTTTGTGGTGTATTGCGTCCCAAACCTACGATATAATTACGAGGGACACCGTAGTGGAAAGATCTGGAAATTTCGACCACGTGATGTTTTTTTTTCACGTGCACTGACGTCACACAGTGTGCGGGTCTCTATTACTAAATTAATGAAGCAGTGAAAGTTGAAAGAAGTACGTTTGTCTAGACTCGATGATGTGCCGTTAATGTATGCTTTTCATCCGGCGAATTGAATGCGCCCAGACGAAACGCAAATGAGAAACTGTGCACCGATTTGCGAGCTATTTTAAGAGAAGCGATGTTTGCCGATGATTCATTAGCCCTATATTCGTGTTACGGGTGCTTGCTGGTCAATGACTACACACAAGAGTGAATCGAGCTTCCGATTAGCATCTATTCACACGTCTCCCAGCAGATGTTTCCAAAGTCTCTCTCTGGGATAGCCATTGTGTGGAAGGAATAAAGGCAAAATATGTTTCTCTCTTGTTGTTTTGCAGAAGCCTTAGAAATCTCTGAAACATGTTCTTTAAGCTTTCTGGCCGAAGTGTATGGTAGGGCCACTTCCACTATTCTGCCTAACGAAACTGGAACATAATGAAAGTGCTGCTTCGAGAACCCAGACGAAACAGAGCCAGTCTATTTGTTGTAGTTGGTGTTTTTTATGTTTTGTTGTTGTTGTATGTGCCTCCTTAAACTTGTTTTCTCACCGTTGACCTACCGCGGTGGCCCACAGTGGTGATGTTGTTTGACGGCGTCGCGGCTGGGATGCAATCTTGGGATGGTCGTTAATTTAGATTGGGCGGCTACAAGCTCGTGAGCTTAGACCTAAGTACACGTGAAAGAACTCCCAGTGGTAGAAATTACCGGAGCCCTCCACTGCAGTTCATATTTTAATGATCTTATCGTTCTGGGACATGAAATCTCTCAACTAAATTAACATCAATGACTGGGCATGTTCACGCTGCTTGCCAGTATTTTCAAATGCAAAGTGTCGCTTTTCTCGAAGTGAATACAGTGCAGAATCGTTGAGGGGAGGAGAAGAAACATTTGTTTGGCGCCATATACATGCAGCTGATGTGCAAGGGTCCACTGTAGGTCAGGAAGCCAAGAAACATTGGTCCCTGAAGGCTGCCTCTGCCCACTCCGTGACTTACACTTGTGTTTTTAGTTCGGAGGTGAGCAGCACGGTCTCCACTGCTGAGGGGTAGTGATATGTGATGACCGAGGATTATGAATTTGCCGTAATTTAGGGCAGCCCCAGAGAATATGGTAAAGATTTGCGTAGTTTTTGGCAGAGTTTACAAGAGCTGGAGTAAATTGAAGGGTGAATACGTAGTGGAATAAGGGAGTTAGGAGGGGTATTCATTCGAAGCTGCCTCCAAATTACTTCCTGCCTCTTCATTAGAACTCTGTGCGCTGAAGGACAGATTAAACTGGCTGGACTATAATGTTGCATTATATTCTGGAGTGCTACTCTAGGCGCTCAGGGACAGATTAAACTGGCTGCAATATAATGCTGCATTATGTTCTGGAATGCTATGTTCGGCTTGGTGAATATGGTGTGATAATTTGCGTCCTTGATTTTAAAGATTACAAACGAGATGAAACTGTTGTGTGCCGCTAGATATAGGTGACGTGATATTTCAAAACGAAAACTTTCGATTTTACGCATGCACATTCGATAACGCACCCTGGTTTTGATATACGTGGCTTTTTTTATCCATTCCCATGTACTCTCCCGATGACCACTACTTCTAAGTCCACGTTCTAAGTAGCAGCCCTGTTCATCCTATACGCGCACAAATAAATCAACCAGGATCTTCCTTCAACCCAGTTGTTTACTTTAAAGGAATGTGTTGTACATGTATGAAACTACATTGATGTTATTGAATATTTCTAGAGATTTTCTTTAGTCACTTAGATATCTCTTTCAATCCAACTTCAGCTGTTTATGTGCGAGATATTTCTGCCTAACGGATACAAATCGGTGCACCACTTACATAGCAGTGGGTAACATTTTGAGTTTGGCAACTACGCTACGCTTTGCAAGCAATTGTAAGCAAACATGTCATCATTTTTTTATTTTTTGCTTAAATTACTGGCACTCGTGGAGAACTCGAAACTGCCACGAGCACAGGCAAAAAGTTTATTCAAATCAATATTTCATACACTGTCGCATTAGAATCTAAAGAAAGCCCTCGCGGCGTTTTTAGAGGTTGGCGCTTCGTTGCAAGTGAACGCTGTTTTGGTTTAGAGAGGTAAGAAAGCAAACCTTCGAAAATCCTTGGTACGGCGTCTTCCACCAGTTTCGACCATCCGCGTGGCAGCGAAACGATGACCCCGTTCACTGTGCACACGTCCGCACGTACAATGTCACTGGCATCGAAAGTGTTTTTTTACACACGCAAGCGTTCTTTGAGTTGAACGAAGATCCGGCACTCTGTTGTCGCAGGATCGCACGTTTCCACCTGTCGCGTGTTTTGCGTTATCTACGAAGCAGCCTGGCCAGCCGGCTTCCTCCTCGCTCCTCTATGTACACCAGCGCCGCAGCGTGGAAAGTGCGGGTGGTGTGTGAAGCTCTCCTGTTAAGTGACGCGGGAGTTTCTTGACCAGAAAAAACTATTAAATCCGAAGCATTTCTTAGCGAACCTCGGCGAGCGACTTTAAAGTTATCTATCTATCTATCTATCTATCTATCTATCTATCTATCTATCTATCTATCTATCTATCTATCTATCTATCTATCTATCTATCTATCTATCTATCTATCTATCTATCTATCCGCCTATGATTTTTAGCTCTCGTGGCCGTTTTGTTAATGGTATTTGTATCCAACTTAATATGGCACGACATGACTGTATGAAGAATATATTTGAGTAGTCATAACATGAAAATCACGACATGTATGTCATGAATGTCATGGTTTACATTTCATGGTCTTGCAGCTCTTGTAGTGGTTTCGTTCACATGGCATGTTGCAAAACTGGCATGGTATGACATGACTGCATGGCGAACACATGTGACAGACCCTAACATGAAAATCATCACATGCGTGTCATGTACCAACATGACTACTTGCCACGATCTTGATGCGCTCGCGGCCGTTTCTCTAGCGTCACGGTTACCAAATATGGTATTACAGTACGTGAATGGATGACGAAGGTATGTGACTGGTGCAAGCATGATAATCATGAGATGCATGCCATGTAACAACACGACTACATGCCACGCTCATGATGAGCTGGCCGCCATTTCGCTACATTGACTAATATCAAATTTGATATTACGGGGCATGAATGAATGACGAAGGTATGATACTGGTGCAAACATGATAATATGAGATGCGTGTCATGTGAGAACTTGACTACATGCCTCAGTCAAGGCGCCAATGTATTTCAACGTGATGCGGTGCGCGTGTTCGCCGGCGTTCATTTCGTCGTGTCACGCCGACAATGCCACGCCAGGCGCCGGTCCTGCCATATACTCGCAGGCGCACGCCGCGCTGCGTTGCTTTGACGCATGTGCATTTCAGCACGCCCGGCGTCCCTCCATCACCAAAAAGAGGGAGACGCAGTGTTGTATGGGTAACGAACGCATCGACGCGAAATGCGGCATGTCGCATTTCACGCCGGTTGCCGTCGGGCCGCGCCGACGGACGCTGGTAACGCCTGGCGTCAAACTATAGAGCGCTCGCGTTTTCCTAACGTAGCGTCGCTGTTCCAAGCGTGCGTGCGCGTCAACGCTAGATTGGAGTATGTTGGGCCCTTCATAATTTCTTCGCGGCCGTTTTGCCAGCTCCAGATATACAAAATTTCGTGTTACGTGATGTCAATGGATGACAAAATATATGACAGGTGCAAACACGATAATCCTGGCACGCGTGTCACGTAAGAACATGACAACATGTCACGCTCATACCGTGCTCGCGGCCTTTTCGTTAGCTCCACATATACCGAATTTGGTATCACGTGACGTGAATAGATGACGAAGGTGAACGACACGTCCAGACATGATAATCATGACACGGAAGTCATGTATGGCATCATTTACCTCCACCTCGTAACGTTGAGCTAATTTTAAAGTGACATATCAACATTTTTCAATCGTGCTTCGCATATCATGGATTCCCACTGTACGTGGGATCTGCCAATTTTCAAAGGACTATGGTATTATGCATGCTGTGGCACCACATCGAATGTGATCTATAGCAACAAACAACTTCTAGTGTTCCATCCGCGTTTTGCACGCTCCGGGAGCGTTCACGGTCACTGCTCAATTTCGTGTGCCGCCCTCAAAGCCATCGAACTTCTGTAGTTTGCAGGCAGCTGTCTGTGGTGGGAAGGCAGGCGAAAGACTAAAGAGTGCGGTCGCGAAACATCTTAATAAAGAGTTGCGGAATGGTACTCCGGAAATCACTGTGTTGCTCTGGTGAGCTAGCCTTAAGGACTGTGAGGTGGTTACATTCTACGTATTGACAAGATATTGCTGATGGCACACAATTACGGCACGATCGAAGATCACAGAGCAGAGCTCGACGCTGTCAAGGCGCCGAAAGTAATGCGGAGTCGCGTAATGGTATGCTAAATCGCTGCGGCACATTCAGGTGGTCTACGAGCTGGGTCAACGGCAATGTCCGAGCTATACGTGGTGGTCACTGTGCTCATTGCGGCGGGATTGTTGTCACAGGGTGCTTCAACGGTGCCCCTGTGCTGGAGACGACGAAATTCTGGGCTAAAGCTTGGCACCACAGAAAGCGGGAACGGTGCTTTCGAGCAAGAGGAGGCCATGTGCATTCTGGATGGCAGCGGGCTAAACCTGCCCATTGGCCATGGAGGAAACCAGGTCGCCGTCCTCAAATAACGCCATAGGTCGTACCAGCCGTAGTAGGGTCCTGGTGTTTATGAGCGAGGAAGCGTAAGTGGCAGTCCCTAGTTGGAGACACTTATACCGTCGATGACCCGCAAAAGCAGGTGGCTTCGGTAGTACCATTCAGGTTTCGTGGATAACGACATTGTAATGAGATCAGACACAGTGACAACCTCCGTTCGATTCTCTGCTGTTCTGCTGTTTGTTTGGCCATATAGCCTACCAACTCTGTTCTATTATATCCTTCATCCTTATCTGTCTCAACGCTAGCCTAGACAGAGTTCTAGTGCAGTTCATCATCTAAATATCTATGAAGTCGTATTTTTTTCTATATACTGCCACGAACTATTTCTGTTTCAGAGGTTGTAATGCACCGATAAATGCGCTACGTGTATTTAAAACTTCCTAAAATTCCGAACTATATTCGTGGCGAGATCGGGCCATAGGTGGCAGCACCGTCCCCGTGAAAGTGGGGATCAGCATTCGCGGCGCGTATACACTCAGCAGCGCTTCGTTGCGTGCCGTAGAGCCGATTGTCGGCAGACAAAATGCGTTGACTACAACTTTCTGTTCATATCTGCGCGCTTCTCTACTGAATTGATGCCCGACACCAATGCAACGTTGACATTACCCACGAGTAAAGCGCATTCTGGGTTTCATAGGGATGCTTGCATTGGGTGACTCTCTTCAAGATTTCGCACTAAGTCACGCCTTTGCTGTGTTGTTTGTACGTGATTAGCTTGTGTTCCGCCTGCTACGCACTGCTGTAGCGTGACTGAACTACCCATTTACATCTTCGTCATCTGAACACTACAACAAAGAGAGAAAGAAAGATCATGGAAAGCTCACATATCTGTGCAATTACTTCAGTACACGCATATCATTTTTTTTTCTCTCACTATGTTCACCATGAAATGTGAGATAGTCGATAAATCTAGTCTAGAAAGCTTAGTGGCTGACGGTGCCTTGCGCTGCACTGCGTTTACCACGTGTATGCTCATGTTCACCAGGAAAAATATAAAAATCTTGTATAAGAGTTCAGCAGAAAGCTTTCATCTATGGATTACGTGCATGACAGTGCTACAACAAAGGCCTGGTTAATGGGACAAGCATGTTTTTTTTCAGAAAAAAATGACCACTGCTTTTCGTCGGTTACTAACAATGCCACACAAACGCTGAAGACAGTGTAAAGAAATGAAATATATAGGGAAATTATAGAACATTATATATAAGGCACGCCATCTGACTAACTTTTTAACGTCTGGGCTCTTTAAATTGTTCTTAAATCTAAGCACACGGTTGCGCACGGTAACTCTGGTTTAAGTACAGTTTACGTACCGATGTGTCAACGTTTATGTTATAGTAATATTTCTATTTAGTGGTACCATGGCCTGATGACCACAACTAAGGCTCCTCGCATGATCAATGAACAACAGTCACTACAGTGCCGTAGTTCTACACCTATCAACAGTGAACAAGTGCACGACCTAGAGCATGTTTTTTTTATTTTTTACAACCGAGTGACTATACAGCGCTGCATTCGCACACCATTTACAGTGCTTATGTTGGGGAGGATACCAAGAGCATCTGACGGTACGCTTGAGACAGAAAGCAGGCACCCACTCGTAAATTATTCTGGTGAAAAGAGGGAACGACGACAATGAACAGCTCTCTGAAAATTTGCACTCGCGGATCTTACTACAATGCTTTAGCAGCCTAGCAAGAGCAAATGCTTTCGTATGTCGTTTCAGGCATATGTGGAAACAGTTACACTCGCGCGGACATGACTGGACAAACCACACTTTGAGAACGTGCATGACGTGTGCGTACATAGAAACATGACACGGCTGTCAGACGACGCACAGAGCAATACACACTTCGCCACTTCGGCCAGTTGCCGCCAGGCGGCAACTCTGCTCAATCTCGTGGCCAATAGCCGTCGTAGAGGCTCAGTATTTTACAATATTGAGCAGCGACTCGACACGATACCGGATATCAAAATTTCCATCGAAGAACACCAAGCCATTGAATGTATGCAATAAGCACTGCCGACCGCGTCAATTTTGTTCTCGATATTGAGAATCACAAACAGAGCAAAACATTGCTGCTCGGACTTAGCATTAATGGACTATGCTGCCCATAAAGACTACTTTATGATGTATCCTCACCGTAGTTTCGCCGAAAATGGGGCAGCACCTGTCGGAGCGACACTGTTACATTATAATATGATGACGATGTCACGATGGTGAGTAATTTGCTCCCATTCTTTATTGCTACGCTTAAACATTGTTCGTTGTGACAAGAGTGTTACAGTAATGTGCTCGGAATTTTCCAATTGATAACTGTGTGTGCACGCATGTATTCCCGTTTCTTTATGCGCTGCAATTACTTTGTCGGAACAGACAAGTGTGTTTGGGGATGCTTGCAAGAAGTAATAAGCGTAATATTGATGTCTATCTGTCATAATGATCAGGGTGGAACGTATGTGATGGCCAATATAATTATCATCAGCTTGACTACGTCCACTGCAGGAGAAATGCCTCTCCCATCTTCCAACAGTCAATGCGGTCCTCTGCTCGCTGCTGCCACTTTATATCAGTAACCTTGCTAATCTTCCCCTCACCCGCAAGACTTCTCGTGGAATCCACTCTGTGGTGCCTAATGACCGGCGGAAGTCTTGCTTTCGCGCTACGTGCTCTGACCATTTCTTCTTTTCAATTTCGCCCATGTCTTTAACGTCCATTTGCTAATTCAATATACATGCCTTAAGTGTGTCTAGGCTTGGGTTTCGAGAAATTAGGTTGTACCTGTTTGTAGCCATGACGTTAGCAAACATGAAGTTTCTCTCATTTGAGAAGTTGCCGTAGGGAATGAACATTCATTACAAGCGCTTTGACGTGGCTTCCTCAGTTCGGAGAGATTATCGTTGTTTGCTTTGCTTTCGGCAAACTGGGCTCAAGAAGATATACAGCCTTCCTTGAGACGGGAAGAAAAAAAAACAAAGACAAAGGCAGTAAGGTTAGTCACTTCAAGCACAAGCCTTAGCGCTGAAATAGCAATGACAAAGTGTGATATACATAGACAAGGTCTACAGCACGCAGATGCTAAAGCCATGCAACTTTCTAAGTCTGTAGCACAATCCAGTGTTGAATTGTTGAGGAAATGCTTTTAAAGCCTTAAAGGCAGCATTAAGGATGAAACCCTGAGCTGTTCTCGTCAGTGATATTGGCAAACAATGGTAGGTGAATCAGTTCATGTGCACTTCAGTCTTCGCTTGTGCATAGAGTATGCAGAAGGACTTATATTTACGTTGTGTCCGGGCTTTTTATTACGAGCTTTTTATTCCTGCATTTTGTTAACATGAGATTGCTTTACGCATGACCCAATGTAGTTTTTTGTGGCTAATCTTTTTTTCCCACAAAACTAAGCCCTCCTCTATGGTGCCTAAAATTTTCTTCCAAAAACTGCTGCTGGCGTGACTGGGAGTGTTCTGCTGTCAACGTTCTTCAAATCTGAGGACCGCCACATGAAGAAAAGTATATTACGAAGAACCGATAAGCTCAGCTTTGTCAGATAACCAGTCGGCGGCAACAAAGACTGTACACTTGGCTGGTTTCCCCCGCTATAATCGCATTATCCTTTTCAGTGTAGAGCTCCACGTGGTGAAATATTCACGCACTCATGAGCCGGAGTGTTCGAAGAGCGTATAGAACGGGAATCCTACGGTGCAACGGGGGTGGCTCTATTGCGTTCCTTGGCTGCAAAAGTAAAAAATATAACCAAAGTGCCACCGGCAAAGCGTGTAACTTCGTAAGTTTTCGCTGAAAACAAAAACCCAATGACATGGTCGCCAACTTTCTAAAGTTACTCAGCGAAGTTCCTCATTAAAAGCGGCAAACAATAGAAGCTTCAGCGTGGACCAATGTTCTCGTTGTCTTCTGTTTATGCAATGAAGCTCTTTTGTTTAGGGGAGTCCAAAAGTGGATTAATGTAGCTGAAGTCGCTAGAGCTCAAGCGCGTCTCGGGAACCAACAGCGCCTCGATTTGTACTTGACTTTTGTTCTAGCGCTGCATCGTGGGAGATGACTTCGCATGAAGTTGGCGGAAAAGTCGTTCTCTCAGGCGCTCTCTCTTCCCGGAAGTGTCGTGTGCGGGGGGGATTAAAGGCGCTTTACATGGGCCACTTCTGCGCACATGAGAGCGCCAACACGGTGCGCTGCAGGATTATGTGAAGCGTCCAGTTAGGTGTCGCCTATGCAGGGATTATGTGGATTCGCTTCGAGATTACGCATTCTAAGAGTGAAAAAAAATACACTTCCTAAAGAGATGGCGAAAAAATATTGGAAGAAAGCAGCTTGCAATTGTTTAGCACGCATAATAGCAGTTCACTCATTTTCCTAAACAAAGAAAAAAATATTTCTGGGTGGACACAAAGGTACACAGAGAAGGAGTCCGGCCGCCCCGCGCCTTGTTATGCCAGCGAGTCCTCGTCAAACGTCCGTGCCTCTAAAAAAGGCAATCTGGGTCAAGGCCAGCCCGCAGTCTGCCTGGCGCGAACGGCGTAAACACGCGCGGCGCGTCTCTGGCCCCCGTGCATTGAGTCAGCGGTGCACGTGACAGCGAGCCGGCGTCCTCGTGTCTGGTGGTCTGACGCATGGCGCGGCGCCCCATTGGAGGAATCTGCCCTGACGACCAGCGGCGCTTCTGATTGGACATTTTGGTTGGACCCGGTGTAAATAAAAGAAGCCCTGCGGCGCGTCGCGATCGGCAGTCCTAGGGAGAGAGGAGGTCCCGTGTCGGAGAGCCGACATGTGTGCGAGTCGGCGGTTTTAGGCGAAAAGCTGACCTATGTGTTAGGGAGGAGAGCTCGGCTCTTCGAGTCTCTGTCGGCCCCAGTGCCGAAATTGTAACGCCTCTGTATATATGCTGTACATAAACCTTGTTTAACTCACCGTCGTCTCGTCCGCTCGTCTTATCAGCTCTGCGCAGAAGCAGTCGCGAGCTGAGAAACATACGCTACCAAACGGCTGGTGACCTTCCCGGCGGAGTTGAAAGCAGTGGCGCCTGTGGGACCGGGTCGGCGTCGCCGTCTTTCTCAACAGTGGAGGTCAGCGGTGGGATCCACGGAGGCAGCCTTCGCAACAGTGGTGGCAGCGGTGGGATCGGCCCGTCGTTCGCAACAGTGGTTGGCAGCTGCGGGATCGGCCGGCGTCAGCGACATCGATGCGGTGAGTGCCTGATGTTTTCCCCTCAGTTCACCAGACTACTCTAGCTCAGGTTGTAGTAGTTTAGAGAAGGGCTGTGTGAAGCATTGTAGTGAGCTTTGATCGTTTCAAGCCAAGTTGAAGTGCTTTGAAACCGAAGTTAATGCGGAGGGGGTAAACACGGGAGTGTGAAATATTGCTTGCGCGTCGTGCTAGTAGGCTTATAGTGGGTACGGCAAGTAAATTGTTAACAGGGGCAAACAGCAAGAGGCTAGTGTGAACGATGGAGAACCTTAAAGTGAAGGAACTCATCGAAATTTGTGAGGAACTCGGCATTACTTTAGGCCGTGCGAAACGAAAGCAAGCGATCCTTGAGATCATGAAGGATGAGGGAGTGTCGGCTGAGGAAGTCGATGAGGCCTGGGTGGATATTAAAGCACGCCGTGAGGCGGCTGAAAGGCGGGAAGTAGAAGCTCGCGAACGTGAGGAAGCTGAAAGGCGTGAACGGCGCGAGCGCGAGGAGGCCGAGAGACAGGAGCGCCTTGAGATGAAACGACTAGAATTGGCAATCCTACAGTGTTCGCAGGCGCCTAGCGTAGCTTCTCCGACGATTCAGGTCAGCGGTTTTAGAATTCGTGACCAACTGCCACCGTTCGTAGTAGGCGAGGACATGGCGAAATATCTTGTCAAGTTTGAACACGTCTGTGAGCGAAACGCTTTGGAGCGGTCTCTTTGGGCGCGGAACCTGTTAGCTCTTCTTCCCGGCGAAGTGTCCGACGCGATAACTTGCTTGTCGAGGGAAGCGTTTGAGAGCTATGACGAGGTTAAGGAAGTGCTCTTAAGACGTTATAAGTTGTCACCCGAGGCTTTCAGACAAAGGTTCCGGTATGCTAGAAAGGGGAATGAGTCACACGTTGACTTCGCGTTTCGTCTTAAAGCCGATTTGATCGAATGGCTCAAGGGCGAAGGTGTGTATGGCGACCGCGATAAAGTGGTGGAATGCGTTGCATTGGAGCAACTCTACCGCTGCATCGAGGAGGATGTCAAACTTTGGCTGCAGGACAGACTTGGGGAAGTACAGTTAAACAAGGCAGCTGAGTTAGCTGAGGAGTATTATACTCGCCGAAAGTTGCATAGCAGGGCAGTGCGCGTTGAAAAGGATGAAAGGAAAGAGGGCTTTTCAAGGAAACCTGATCAACGGAAACCCGTTCCGCACCGTAATTTCAAGAAGGACCCGTCTCTTACGAAGGACAGTGTAGGGGAAGGGCAAACAGAAGCGGAGAAATCGAGTGAGGTTTCTACCACACAGGAATTTGAATCGGAAAACAAACGGAAGCCGCTAATCTGCTACAACTGTAACAAGGAAGGGCACATCGCGAGAAACTGTCAGGAAAAATTTGCCTTCGCAACAATCCGAGAATCAGAAAAAAACATGCGGTTGTTGGAGCCGTAATTCCAAGAAATTAGGGTGAATGAGAAAACGTGCCGAGCACTTAGAGATTCAGCGGCAACCATGGACGTTGTTTATCCTTCATTGGTGTCTCCGGATGACTTTACAGGAGAATGCGCGTGGATCAGGCAAGTCGCCGAGGAGCAGAGTGTTCGCTTACCAATCGCCACGGTTGTCATGGAAGGCCCGTTCGGTCAGCTTCGCACCGAAGCGGCTGTGTCTGCCGCGCTAATTGATCGTTTTCCTTATCTTTTCTCCAACAACTCGGAGCAGCTTCTCAAAGAGCAGGGCAAGTCGTTCTTCCCCAACTTAGCGTGCATGGCTCTCACGCGATCGCAAGCGCGGAAGCTATCGCGGCAGCTTGATCTGGTTCAATGCGGTGAACTCTCAAGTGACCTTGTCGGCGGGTCGACGGAACCCCAGAAAGGAAATTTTCCGCATGAGTCATGTGAGCAGTCACGCGAGCGGCCCGTCGCGAAAGCGGTCGGCGCGGCCGGCGCGGTAGGGGGAGACGACATGGCGCCATTGAGTCAGAGCGAGAGGGTTGCAACGCTCTCGCCTGTAGCGGAAAGTTGGAGCGAGCTGCCGAGAGTTGATCGAGAGACGGGCCTGGACAGATGCGAGCGGCGGTTGTTGCTTCGCCTGCGTACTGGCAGCGTCTGGCCTGCGGCACGCATGTATTCCGCGGGTCGCTCTTCATCGCCAGCGTGCCGAAGGTGCGGTGATGACGAAACGCTGCAGCATATTGTTTGCTCCTGCCCTGACCTGGCCACTGAGCGTTGCACACTGGTAAGCCGCTATCGTCTGCTTGGACTACCTGCCGAAACAATGGAAGACATACTTTTTCCCGCGCGCTCGAAGACGAAAGCCCTTCGAGCCTTCCTCGAGTTCTGTGCTTGCGCGGACCTCGCCGCCTTATAGACGAACTCTTTTCATTTGCACTACTGACTGTACTGACAAGACGTTCTCTTGCCATGCCATTCACTTTTTCTTTCCCTCCTCTCTTCTTCCTATCATCTTTACTTCCCCTTCCCCGATCCCTAAAGGCGCTGAGCCGTGCCCCCGCGACGGGAGGCAGAAAATAGCGACCTTTTTATCTCTTCCTCTATCATTAACCTCTCTCTCTCTCTCTCTCTCTCGAGAGACGCTCATTCGAGAGCAGCGTGAGGATCTCTCGATTGAAGCGCTAGTGAAAAGCCAAATTGAAGCGCTAGTGGAAAGCCAGAAAAACGCGGCACAAGTGCTGTCGAAGGAGCACTACGAGAAATCTGTGAAGAAGCGCGCTTTTGAAGTTGATAATCAGGTAATGCTGCTGCAGCCGTCCAAAAGGAACAAGCTTGAGGTTGATTGGGAAGGGCCCGCCAAAGTATTATCAAAGCCTTGCGATACAAATTATGAAGTGAAATTAGGAAGGCGGCCGGACAAAATTAACAACTTGATGAAACCATACGTTCAACATCAAGCGGTCGTAAATCTGTTGTTGAATGCTTCAGAGGAAGAGGAAGCAGAAAATTTGAGTGCTAGTGAGGTAATTGAAGGGGGATCGAAAGTAATCCGGGAGCAGATAAACCTAGAGCCTAGCTTAAGTGAAGGAGGACCTGAGAAAGAGGACATGAGAAAGTTTGTTTCCGAGTTTGGAGACGTGTTTTCGGACCGCCCCGGAAACACGAGAGTGATCGAACACGATATCGAGCTAAGCGGTGAGGAGTCAATCCGTAGCAAGCCGTATCGTTGTTCCCCTGTGCAACGTCGAAAGTGTGAGCCGCTCTTGGTGCCGCATAGGTATCGTCGCCTAAAAGTGGCCGGTTACTGAAGTGGAGCATGTTGCTCCACAGCGCAACTTTGACGTTCGCTATCAAAAAAAAAAATGAAGGAAAGGTAAACGCTAATGCAGGTGCATTGAGCAGTGCGTTCCAGCTAGTAACTTCTCAACCTTTCGGTTTCTCGCTGGCGATTCGGGGCAAAATTTTGACCTCATCACGACCTGGGCCGAGCGCTCTCGTCCAGAGTGAGCTCAAGGAGCCAACTTTATGTTGTATTCTAATTCGTTTCGTTGTTGTACGAAAAAAAAAATCTTGAGTTGTCATTTTAAGAGTCTTGTGTCCCACATGTGCCTCTTGATGTAGAGGGAACAAAATTCCGATAGACACGTAGATAGGTATATGTTGTACTATACTTTGTCTGGTGTTCTGTCAGGTGACCGAGGGCACTTGCTTGTGTCGTGTGTTGTTTGTTGCCGAACCGTTCTTAGCAAGTTGCAGAACCATCGACAAATGCTGAAGCCGAAGATGGTCAGAAGAGACGAGTGAAGATGGTCGACAAGTTGTGGCGACAAGCCAGTGGAGCTGGGATCCGTCGTCAGGAATAGGCTGTATTCCCGGAACAGTCTGGAGCTGTATTCTCCCCATGGCCCTGGAGGCGAACCTGGAGGGACCTGGCGAACGAGCGCACCTGACATCCGAGCCCCGTGGAAGCAGCTCGTCTTTCCGGTGCATTGTCTGGCGGCGGGAGTGCTGTTATGCCAGCGAGTCCTCCTCAAACGTCCGTGCCTCTAAAAAAGGCAATCTGGGTCAAGGCCAGCCCGCAGTCTGCCTGGCGCGAACGGCGTAAACACGCGCGGCGCGTCTCTGGCCCCCGTGCATTGAGTCAGCGGTGCACGTGACAGCGAGCCGGCGTCCTCGTGTCTGGTGGTCTGACGCATGGCGCGGCGCCCCATTGGAGGAATCTGCCCTGACGACCAGCGGCGCTTCTGATTGGACATTTTGGTTGGACCCGGTGTAAATAAAAGAAGCCCTGCGGCGCGTCGCGATCGGCAGTCCTAGGGAGAGAGGAGGTCCCGTGTCGGAGAGCCGACATGTGTGCGAGTCGGCGGTTTTAGGCGAAAAGCTGACCTATGTGTTAGGGAGGAGAGCTCGGCTCTTCGAGTCTCTGTCGGCCCCAGTGCCGAAATTGTAACGCCTCTGTATATATGCTGTACATAAACCTTGTTTAACTCACCGTCGTCTCGTCCGCTCGTCTTATCAGCTCTGCGCAGAAGCAGTCGCGAGCTGAGAAACATACGCTACCAAACGGCTGGTGACCTTCCCGGCGGAGTTGAAAGCAGTGGCGCCTGTGGGACCGGGTCGGCGTCGCCGTCTTTCTCAACAGTGGAGGTCAGCGGTGGGATCCACGGAGGCAGCCTTCGCAACAGTGGTGGCAGCGGTGGGATCGGCCCGTCGTTCGCAACAGCCTATTATAGCAGTATCTACGGTGATCCCTAACTGCCTCTGTTACTATCACGTTATGCATTTCGCGAATGCTGTGCAAAAGTAAAAAGTGCCCGTGCTTTGCCTACTGGCATTATGAAACAGATGGCAAGTAAATACAACGGATATCAAAGCAAGCACAAACTTTGGGCTGGCTACATTGTAGCTGTTTATGAAAACACCTGGGAGCTGAGTTCGCGCCTATACGTCGGGATGTTGGAACCTGGCATCGCTTCATTGTCATCTAACTGTGGGCTTGCCAGTCGTTATTTCTGAGCGAAGCAGTTTGAAAACCTACAGCTACGCTGGGCCCATTTAACATAGTTTAGCTTTCCAAAATGAAGATTTAATATAGTGAATTAACGAGGATGCTTCGAGTCTTACACTATATATTTTTTTAATTCACATGGTGCTGTGTCTTGAGCCGGTGCCACTAGAAATGTCATAAATATAATTCATAGACCTATTTTAACTAGAAAAAAATGCACGCGACATTGTACTTATGAAGGATTGCTTTTATTACCTTTCAATCACAATACTGGTTGTTCAGCGTGCAGTTTGAATTATGAGGGGTTCACTTTATCTTCGCATGCGATCATTTATATAAAAAAGGCAAGCCTTCAGCTGGTTAGCCCACTACCTTTGACTGTATCTTCCTATAGTTATTATAGTTATACATATTATATTCCTCGAAAAAATAGCTTTTGTATTTCGGTCAACTGATTAGTATTTTTTTCTTCGTCTCCACTCTATTCTTTATCCCTATATTAACCGTCGGTTTCATGGCTAAGAGCCATCGTACAAAGATCAAGCAAGCAAGCAAGATGCTTGACTGCCATCGGCAGTCTTTATGCGTATTTAAGCGCTTATCTTAACGAGCATAAGTACTAAGTTCCCGGGCACGGGTTCTAGTCCTGGCCACGGTGACTGCATGTCAATGTGGGCCAATAGGCAAAGAATACTAGCGCAGACATTGTCTTACATCGAAATAATAAAAAAACAAAAAATACACAGGCAGTCAAAACTCTATCGAAGTCCGCCACAGCGGTGGGCCTCATATGGCACTTTTGGCATAATAATATTTCATTGTTACTATTATTAATATAAATATTATTATAACATTGTAAATATTGATACTAATATTTTTATTCCGACTGCTACATGTATCTATCCAAGCGCATGCACTGACTTGTGAATAAACGCACACGCTTCCATGGGAATATTGAAGCCACGAGTGCAGGCTGCGTGAATTCAAGAACAACGACTTATCGGAGTCCGTTATATCGTTCCATGTCACATCTGTTTTCACAGAATGCTCCGAAACAACGTTTTTATATTTGCATGAGCATTGTTGGTAGCTCAGCTGCATGATACCAATATATTTATGAACCTTTCAGGAAGCAATAATGTCTTTCTTGCAAAAACTAAACGAAACGGAGCGCAATGCAAGTGTTGAATGGATGACACTCGCGAAGTGGTATTATCGAAAAACAGGACGGGCGCGATTGCCTGCCTAATGAGTCATGGCTTTAATTGCGAAAAAAAAATGCTGGCTTGGAGCGACAGCTTCGAGAGGCGAACGAAGTGAATACAAAAGAAGAAGTGTTTTGAGAAGTCATTTTCCTAATTATGCAGACGACTGAGAGGAACGCGACACCCGGCGGCAATATAACGATCCTTTTTTTTGTTTTATAGAAGTCAAAATAAATAATGCACGGGTTTGTTTTCCTCGAAAGGATTTGACGCTTGCCTTTTCGCGAGGATGACAAGTTACAACGAGCGAGATTTTGCACGATTGCAGAAATAGGCTGAAAAAGAATAGCAGTAAAACGGTGAATAAGAACTTGAAACCCACTTAATCGATTTCACACTTAGTGAATATCACGTGAATTCATTAACGCTCAGCAGAAACGACATAAAAAATTGCCCGTGCTTGTGCGTGTTCTTATCCTGAAGCATGGATTTTTCCATCTTCCGTATAGAAAGTGTCAGATTGAGACAGATGAAAGCAAAACGAAAGAAAACTTCCGGGAAACTGGTGGTGCAAAAGCTTGGCACATGGAGGCTGGTGAATCGTGAAGTCTTCTGGCTACACCGCGGGTACATCTTTTCCCCCTTTTCTTTATTTTTCTCTTTTTTGTTGTTATTACACTCTCTCGCTTTGATTCTCTGTCTTCTTTTTGTCTTTCTGCCCCTGTTCCCCCCTTTTCTCTTACTCTATGCTTATATCTCTCTTTCTAATCTTCATCCTCTGTTTTACTTTTTGCCCTTTTTTTTCAATTTCTCTTTCATTTACCGCTCACTTGCGATACTATGCTATACAAGGCTATGGTATGCTTTGCTAGTGTGCTTGGATGCGGAAACGGCTACGACGCCATCTTAACCCCTCTAATAAAGCTTTTCCCAATTACCGGTTACGTGCCTCTAGCAACTTTAACATTTTCCGCTCGTCTGTTGTCTCCATTTTTAGTAATACAGCGGTGAGTGTTGTGATGGGAGAAATATCCGTGACGCATCTACCCGTTCATGATGCAAGCTTTTTCACGGTCATCCGTTTTACCTCAAGCTGCTAATTGTTAAAAAAATATTTTGAAGCTAAGTTATTATAAAACATTTAGTACGTTTAAACTTCGCTGGAATGCTGGAAGAATGGACCGCGACAGCAGTATTTAACCTACGACCCAGGCACATAGGTGATTATTTGGAACATCTGAGCGATATTCGGAGCCATAGCTGAACACACAGGGTACTCCACCACTCCATAATAAATCTGTTGCTCAGGTTGAGTCCGATTCCGACTCGAACTCTGAAATTTATTCTTCGTATTTTTCAGGACTTGTCGCTCACAGACAGCGCCATGGATTCAAAACCAACACCGCTTTTTCTGCGACCCGAGTTCTTCAATGCCATCACATTCAAAAGTGTAACAATTTTTTAAAATTTTAAATGTAATTTTTTGTTGAATGTGTGGTTTAGAACTTTTGTCTGGGGTTCTAACCTACTTGCACACTTCTGCCGATGTTGACATTTATTTGCTGTAACGAAGGAGAAAGTCAAAAAAAGAAAAACAAGCCCAGTCCCATACCAGTAGGATCCAATACTTGTCGGGATTTATTTTGATCACTTCAGCAAATTGTTACAAAATTGTGTGAAGAAATAACATCTTAGAAACAAAGCGGCTTACAGAGAAGCTCAGAGTAGCATCATTAGTCGGGAACGAAAATAACATCATGAACCAACATGGGCTCTGTGATTCCTACTCGTTCTCTTCTTCATCCTATGCTTGACTCTTAGAAAACGTGCACCGATTTGTCCGCCTTGAGATGCAATAACTTTTATAGGCGGGGGAACGAGTACAGAGAGGGAGAGAAAAATATAAATAAACAGAATGAGGACAAAAAATACAGTGAAAGGGTAAGAAATAAGCTCGAAAAAAAGAAACAAAATAGAAAAATAACGGAAAAGTTAGTAAAAAATGAAGCGCGGGACACAATAAAAGAAAGAGAGCAAGAAGGAAGATATACAAGAACGGTAAAGAAAAATAATATACAAAAATGCATATAAAAGAGAGAAAGAGAGAGAGAGCAAAGGAAACAGATAAATAAAGATGGCTGTCCATACGTATACGCCATCATCTTCATCATCATCATCATCATCATCATCATCATCACCACTTTAACTGCAGTTTCTTTAGGCCGCTGTCGCGAAGCTCGACCGCTATTGCGAAGCTGTCGCTATTTTTTTTTATTACGTGTCGTCGCCAGAAGAGACGTACGCACACACCCAGGAGTAAACGAAATTGGATATGCTCGAAAGACAGAAGAGAGGAAGAAAAGACTGAAAACGCATGTTGAAAAAAGAAATCAAGGAAACATATTAATTGTCATACTTACTCGAGCAAGTGCTCAAGTAAGTATGACATTTGGAAATGCGGTTGGTTTCACAGCACAAGAAACTCATAAGCTCTCGTACACATATGTGCATAGCAGTCTTAATATTGATGTGAACGAATGCGAGAGAGAGAGCGACAGCCGAAAAGGTTTTCTGTTGTGTTCTGCTGTCCATCATTGGGCTTCCCTCACTCTTCGTAAAGTCCGTGCTCGGAATAAACTCGACCGCGTCCGTCCGAGTGTACTCCGCGATTCTTATCCACCACGACATAAATGTTCGACATAAATGCTTGTCCAAGTCCTGCGAAGTGTCTCGATGCCCGCTCATTCGTTTCTTGAGAGTCTAGTGGCGAAGATCATCGCATATGCCATTTCTTTTTCATCCTCTGCTCGTTTCTGTTGCTTTACGACACGAGACACCCCACAAAAGAGCACTCGGTTACGTGTGTATTCAAGTTAGAGAGCGAGAATTGTTTTCAGCACTGGGCTGAGGCTCGAGCCCTGATGTTTTAGGGGTGAAGCTCCTTGAGCCATGGTTCGTGCGTCTGCGATGTATGTAGCAGTAGTAGTCGTCGTCGTGGTAGTGGTATAGTTATATTAATCTACGGTCGGACTACAGAAGGGGCACGCGCGCACTCTTTTGAATTGAGAAGAAACCCGTGCTCCTTAATCATAAATAAAAAAATATCGTTGTTTTAATGACGATAGTCTTTCTTGGGGACCTTCCTCGCAAAAACTTTGATCTGTCTCTCTGTCTGTCTGTACATTTGTCTGTCGACCGTTACCGCGAACCGGGTACTATAAACAGCACCAGACCATACCCTTAACGGCCGACCCCATCCGCAGCGCTCACCAATGTTGCTCAAGCAACAGCGTTCATACATGTGCGATTGTGAATTAAAAAGCACTTTTTGCGCATGTCTGAGGCACCATAACAACACATATATAATCTGCATGTTCGTCTTTTACTAGAAAAGGCATACATAAGTAATTCTAAGGACCGTAGCGCTTATCGCGCTGCGCTGACCACGCAACGCTTGCACAAAGAAGCGAGCGTTTCCAACGCTTTGCTAAGACGACACGCTTGTGGCACCTACCTGACACCTTGAGCTCTACACCTTATCACCTCTGAGACGGGCGCGCATGCCCGTCTCAGGGCCACGCACTTTGTTTTCCAAAATGAACTGCCAGATCGCGCTCATGTCTCACGTGTGACGTGACTTGTTGGGCTAGTTCGCCTCCGCTGCACGCTCAGCGCCTCCGGAATACGATTCACCAATTTCCTTGCGCAGAACATCAAATAAATGTTTTGATCACTTTTTCCACACGCAAGACCATTGTCTTTCGACAACATTGTGACTTTTTTGGTGAAATAACCCACAGGAACGAGTATTGATGACTTAATCTCTAATACCATTTTCCTAGAATATGATGCTTACCAAAAACAAAATCACACCATATGCACGGAGTGCACGATGATGAGTGGGGTGAAGATCCGTTGGTCCGTCCGTTCATTCTTGCTTCCGTCCGTCCGTGCGTCCATCTGTGTGACCGTCCGTGTGTCCGCCCATCTGTGCGTCCATCCATTCGTCCGCGCGTCCATTCGTCCATTCGTCCATCCATTCGTACATCCGTGCATCCATCCATCCGTCCATCCAAGCGTCCGTCTGTGAGTTCATCCACCCGACCATGCTTAATTATGTCGGTCCATCCGTCCATTCGTGCATCTCTCTACACGTCCATTCATCTAGTGAACAGTCCAAGTACTGCCATCTCACATTTTTTCATCATACATTTGTTTGGATGGATAGATTGGTATGGTTGTACACTTTAGGTCGGGCGGCAGCTAACGCCACAAAGCTGTAATACTTAGTGAACCAAAAACTAGATTTATTTTCCCCTTTAAATAATAAGGTTCAGGACGGGTGCTTTGAAATGAAAGGTTTCATTTTCACTCGTGCCTTGACTTTAGCCACCAATTCGATAACCTCCTTCTAATTAATTCTACCCGCTTAAAGTCTATTTTGCCCCCCCCCCCCCGCCCGGTCCCTAAACCCCAGTGCTTTGAAAAACTTTGCGCCATAATCCTGAACTATTGGGTGAAGCCCTTTACAGAACATTATCAAGTGTTCGGCAGTTTCCTCTTCCTTTCCACACACACTGCATACCATGTCTACCCCTTCGTATTTGGTCCGACATGTCTTGGTTCACAATATTTCCGTCCTCGCCTGAATTTGTAGAGAACTACGTACCCCGAGTATTATCATAGATTCTTTCCTTGGCAATTTCCTGCTTAAAAGTTCGATAGTACTCTAGTGCGGACTTCTTAATCATGCCGATTCTCCACATATCGGTCTCAGCTTCCTTCACCTTCTTCTTAACCATTAATTCTTTTTGGTTTGGCCCCCGGCTCTTTTCCAAGTATTTACCAGTCAACTTCCTGGTTCGCTTCTTCCATTTTGTATCGACATTCTTCATGTACAAGCAGCTGAAAACCTTCCTAGCCCAACGCTCCTCCCCTATTTCTCTCAATCGCTTCTCAAATTTTTTTCTTGCTGCTAGCTTCGCTGCCCTCAAATGATGTCCATCCCATATCACCTTGTACTCCCTGATTTGGTGTATTCCCGTGAGCTCCTAAGGCAAGCCTACCTATTACACGTTGCTCAATTTCTAGTCTTGCTTGAACTTCTGATCTCATGCACAAGACCGCATTGCCGAACGTCAGACCAGGAATCATGACCCCTTTTCATATTCCTCTTACATCATACCTATTGTAATTCCACAGTGCCCTCTTTTTCATCACTGCTGCATTCCTGTTACCTTTAGTCGTCACGTATACATCGTGTTCCCTTAGAGTGCGCGCGTGCCGCTCCTCTAGTCCGGCGTGCCTCCCCTCGTTTAGTTTGGAATGTCCGCCAGATGGCGGTACTTCAGTATGATGAATATATGATGAAAATGTAGATAACGGGTCTTGGGGAGTACACTTAATGAACGGACTGATGAACAGACGCACGGACGGACCGATGGACAGACACACAGATGCGCGGACGGGTGGATGGATGCACAGAGGGACGCTCGTACCGACGAACGCATGAACACAGGGACGGATGGATGGCCGCACAGATGGACGCACGGATGGATGCAAGCAAGATTGAATGGACAGATTGAAGCACGGACAGACTGATGGATGCTTCGCCCTACTCACCCTACTCATCACCATACACTCCAAGGATGTGCTGTGATATTATTCCTCGGTTACCGTGGGAAATAATCATCAGCGCAGCTGCGAGCTCTTCGCGATCCGCAGGGAAAACAATCACTGAAGGGATTTGAAAGGAATGGAGTTTTTAGCAGCGAGGCTCCCGAAAAACAGCGCCAGCGAGTATTCCTAATTTTTGCTTTTTTTAGGGGCGAAGCTTTTTATAGTGGCACTTGTTCATCCCTCGTAGCCGTTGTAGTATGTAACAAGTATAACATTTTGACCTCCAAGGGGGTGCCGGTGGAATATTTCTTCTGTGCGCTGTTAAACAATGAAAAATAATGCTCAATGTACATGCCAATGGCTGGTAATGGGGTATGAAAAACAGGAGAATTCGGCTTTTAGTCAACGCGCATGCTGCGATCCCCATTAGCAGCCATTGGCATGTACATTGAGCACTATCTGAGAAGACAGGGTTGCTACTTTATACTCGCTGGGTGTAACCTTTTTAGTTTTAGAAAGGTTTAGCGAGCGTTGAGCCGCAGTGTCATGAATACAATGAACTAGTATATACCAACTCGAGGTGGTTAAAGGTGGGATGTAGACCCGAAGTGCAAGCCGTAAAAAATTTTGAGTGTGCCACCTCTCGTTTAGTCCTTGGAATGTCCGCTGGATGGCGGTTTTTCTATATGGGGAATATATGATGAAAAGATTCGAGATGGTGGTACTTGGAGTGTTGAAAAGTTGGACGCATGAACGGACATACGCACGGATGGGTGGATGGACGCATGGACGGTCACACAGACGGATGCATGAACGGACGGAAGCAAGAACGAATGGGCGGACGAATGCTTCGCCCCACTCTCCATCATTCACTCCGTGGATATGCTACCAATTTTTCGCATCATTTCATCCCTAAGTTTTCAGTACCAATAACGGCCTTCTTTTTTTAAAACTTGTGTTCCTACTGCATGTGTCATTATAGTCGTCTTGGTTTCCATGTAGGCAAGTGAAAGCGTGTTTGTTTTCTTAAAGTGCAGAGAGCTTGGCGTCCTTTCACTGCATGCGTATTTCCCGGCCCATCATATTTTTTTTTCTTTTTTCTTATGAGCATCGCAGGGACTCGCAGCGTCGTGTAGTGTCTTGCTGCGTAATTTCAGGCTCTGAATATGTGAATCAATGAGGTGAAATCAACTTCACTGCAATAAGCAAGGTCTTGAATCGAGGGTGTTTCAGTTATGACTCCATGTTCGCCAAACTATACGTTATTGTTTTTTTTAACCGAAGGTATGGAAGGTTGGGTTTCTCACAGGGAGCATCATAATTTTTACAGCGCAGAGGAAGTGCTCTCTGTAGCATTCAGCTTTTTTCGATGAGCTTGTGGCACTGTCAGTTTTTCTTCTTGGATCAAGGGAGCATTTCCGATAATGCCGTGTCTTGTCCGAGCCTACGAATGGCTGCTTTGTGCACATATTCAACTGAACATTGAATTCGGCGGCTGGATTAAGGCCACAGACGGACGGATGGACAGTGGCACAGACGAGCGCATGGACGGATGCATGGATGAACGGACAGAAGGACGCACGTATAGATGGAGGAATGGACGCACGGATACACAGACGCACACACGGACGAACGCGCGGACGCAGGCACGAACGGTCACATGGATGGAGGCACCGACGGACGGAAGCACTGACGGAAGCGCGGAAGGAGTGATGGACGCTTCGCGCCACTCATCATCATTCACTCCATGGATTCGCTGTCATTTTTTTTTGGGGGGGGGGGGGGCAAAGCTTTTTAAAGCGGCACCCGATCAGCCCTCGTCGTAGTCCTATAGCGCGTAACCAGTCTTACGCTTTGACCTGCAAGGTGGTGCAGGTGGGAGATTTCTCCTGTGCGTTGTGGAACAATAAAAAATTCGCAGCATGCGCATTACTAAAAGCCGAATTCTCCTGTCTCTCATTCCCAATTAGCAGCCACTGGCATGTACATTGAGCACAATCTGACAAGAAAGGGTTGCTAGGTTATACTCGCTGGGTGTAACTTCCTTGGTTTTAGGCAGGTTTAGCGAGCGTTGGGCCGCAGTGGCATGAATACAGTGAACTAGTATAGGTATACCATGAACTCGAGGTGGTTAAAGGTGGGAAGTAGACACGAAGCGCAAGCCGTAAGAAAGTGTGCGTGTGCCTGCTATCGTTCAGTCCTTGGAATGTCCGCTGGATGGCGGTGCTTCTATATGAGGAATATATGATGAAAAGATGCGAGATGGTGGTACTTGGAGTGTTGAATAGGTGGACGAATGAACACACAGACAGATGCACGGATGGACGCATGGATTGCTGCACGGATGGATGAACGCAACAATGGACGCAGGAGCGGATGCATGGACGTACGCAGGGACGGACGCACAGATGGACGTGCAGACGCACGAAGAGACGCACGCATGGAAGGGCGGATGGACGCATGGACGGCCACACAGACGCACGCATGGACGGAAGGAAGCAAGCATGAATGAACGGACGGATGCTTCGCCCCACTCTCCATCATTCACTCCATGGATATGTTGCCATTTTTTTTATTCAGCGGCCATAATTCAGGCGTCTTGAAGTCTAATTTGCGTATTTTATTTCGTGAGAGCCCGTGTAAAACACACGTGTTCACAAGTGCAGTAGCTTCTGTAAAAATGCAGTCATTTCTTACTAGAAATATTCACATCAGCTGAGATACGCTTATAACGCAACATCTCGAATTTTGAGATGTCGGGCTAAAAGATATGAGTTAAATTATGAAAAAACTTGATTGACATTCCACTCTGCATGGTTTGCTCGTTTCGCTAGTGAGCTGAGTCTTTCAAATTTAAAGGAAAACTAGAGAAACCATAGCGTTTTCAAAATACCGTGCATGCAAGCCGTGCTGATGACGCGCCGATGCAATGCAGATTCTCTACAGTTAACTGATGCACTGATGGTTGTATCGGTCTAGGGACGGCTTCACGCTCTCCCATAGTAGAGTACTTTGTGCTCTAAATCGTTACCCCCTTGTTTTAACCCCCCTCCCCCTCGTACTGATGGTTGTATCGGCCTTGGGACGGCTGTTTTCTCTCCTATAGTGGAGTACCAAGTACTATACATCGCTAAGAACTGTTTCTAAACACCCCTTGGTTGTCGGGGCAACCAAGCCGATGTGAGGCCCACGGCTGGCTTTCACCTGCGTCATAGTATCATCATCATCAGCCTGACTACGTCCACTGCAGGACAACGGCCTCTCCCATGTTCCGCCAGTTAACCCAGTCCTGTGCTTGCTGCTGCCAATTTATACACGCAAACTTCTTAATTTCATCTGCCCACCTAACTTTCTGTCTCCCCCTAACCCGCTTCCCTTCTCTGGGAATCCAGTTAGTTACCCTTAATGACCAGCGGTTATCCTGTCTACGCGCTACATGCCCGGCCCATGTCCATTTCCTCTTTTTTATTTCAACTATGATATCCTTAACCCCCGTTTGTCCCCTAATCCACTCTGCTCTCTTCTTGTCTCTTAAGGTTACACCTACCATTTTTCTTTCCATTGCTCGCTGCGTCGTCCTCAATTTAAGCTGCACCCTCTTTGTAAGTCTCCAGGTTTCTGCTCCGTAGCTAAGTACCGGCAAGATACAGCTGTTATATACCTTCCTCTTGAGGGATAGTGGCAATCTACCTGTCATAATTTGAGAGTGCTTGCCGAATGTGCTCCACCCCATTCTTATTCTTCTAGTTACTTCAATTTCGTGGTTCGGCTTAGCGGTTATTACCTGCCCTAAGTAGACATAGTTTTTTACAACTTCAAGTGTACTATTACCTATCTCGAAGCGCTGCTCCTTTCCGAGGTTGTTGTACATTACTTTCGTTTTCGTACATAGTATAATACCATGTACTAATAATTGTTGACTACTTTTAATAAATAAACAACACCAAGTTTTCGCTGTTTTTGAGACCACTGACGATGAGAGGGTGTGTTGTAGTGTGAGGCCCATAAGACGACTTCATCCTCTCCTATAGTGGAGTACCAAGTACTCTAAATTGTTACCCACTTTTAGGGGCGACACTCTCTGCGCCGTGGATCGTACGTCCCCCATGTATGTAGTAGTTGCAGGTAGCCACTTCTCTTTTAGTCGTAATATTTACTGAATGGCAGTAATTGTACATGATGAATATATGAAGAAGAGATGTGAGATGGCGGTATTTTGAGTGTTCACTATAGATGGACGAACCGATGGATGGATGGGCGGACGGACGGACGAACAAACAAACAGACAGACAGACAGACAGACAGACAGACAGACAGACAGACAGACAGACAGACAGACAGACAGACAGACAGACAGACAGACGGTTCACGGTTTACCAATAAACGCCTCTGAAGCTTCGCCCCACTCATCATCATCGTTCACTCCGTCGATACACTGCGACTTTTTCTAAACACACACACAGTTCCTTACATAGTAGAGTACCAAGTACTCTAAATAACTGAACGCATTTTCTGAACACAGCGCTGACTACAATTCAGTTGATGATTTTCCAGTCCGCAAGCAACGCGAAAACGCTAGTGAACTGCGCCGGTTCAAGGCCCGGGTGCAATTTTTATCGATGCGGCCTCCACACGGCTTTCAGCCCTCCCATAGAAGAGTACCGAATGCTCAAAAATTATTAACCACTTTTTCCAAACACCCGTCGTTAAGATCTGCTCTCCGGGGCTCCATTGACAGCCGTCTGCTCCAACCTGTTTGCATGCAGGGTAATTTTTGACGAAACAGCTTCATCAAGTGTAAGGCTCATTTGACTGCTTTACGCTTTCTTATAGTGGAGTAGTACCTAGTTTTCTCAATCTTTAAACACTTTTGTCTAAATGCATCGCTGCGCACTTGTGCACAAACCATCTGCAGGCACACCTTGTGACCTTTTGATGTGGTGCATATTGCTTAGAAGGCCCGATCTTACTGTGAATAAAACTGCTCTGAGTGCATATATATATATATATATATATATATATATATATATATATATATATATATATATATATATATATGCCGCGTATAAAAATAATTGTGAAACATTTACCTAAGCCTGCGACCCCTTGGTAAGCAGCCCTTGGACATTATACACCTGAACAAAACAAATTCATAGTGTGCTGCTATATTAAAGCGATAGCATTAAAGAGCTCCTTTCACGAAATTCCGGTGTCGACGTCGGCATCGGTGTTGCTGTTTGTGAGCGAAAATCGACATGTGCGTGACCGAAAAATAAACAAAAATGGAAATACAATAAAAAATGTCACTGTGTCGGCATGCAATCTGCGAATGTCGTCGAAAGACGATCGTCTTGCTTGTGGAAAGAGTGAACTAAACATATACTTGATTTTGTGCGCGAGTAAATTGGTGAATGGTATTCTGGAGGCGCTGCGTTAAGCCTCATTCACACCGAAGGCGGGGTGGCGAAGCGGCGAAGCGGAATTTCCGAAGCGGTGAGGCGGCGAGTGGGTGGACCTGTTCAGAACGCGCGCCTCCTTCGTCTGGCCGAACGGCAGAAGAGGCGGGTATCTCGCGATTTTGTGCACGAGCCGCTATGACGTGTCAGTGCGTCTCCCAAACGTGCACCTGAGCCACCACTGCGCCACCACCGTGCCTCCGCTGCGTCGCATTCTGATTGGCTGCGGCAAAGCGGCGAGCCTCGGCAGGCGGCAAAAATTGCTCCGAGAGCGATCGGCCTTGCCGCCTGGTTTTTCTCCCGCTTTCGCCGCCTGGAGAGGTTTTTGCAGCTTCTCGCGTTGCCGCCTCGCCCCTTTGGCCATCCCGCCTTCGGTGTGAACGAGCCTTTAGAGTGCTTAGAGCGTGCAGCGGAGGCGAACGAGCGCATCAAGCCACGTCACACGTCAGACATGAGCGCCATCTGGAATTTTTTTTTTTGAAAAACAAGCGCGTGGCTCTGAGACGGGCGTGCGCGCCCATTCAGAGGTGATAGGGTGTAGAACGCAAGGCGACGGGTAGGGGCCACTACCGTGTCTTCTTAGCAAAGTGTTGGAAACACTCGCTTTTCTGTGCAGGCGTTGCATGGTCAGCGCAGCGTGATAAGCGCTGCGATCCTTAGAATTACTTATGTATGCCTTTTCTAGTAAAAGACGAACATGCAGATAATATAGGTGTTGTTATGGTGCCTCAGATATGCGCAATAATTGATTTTAATTGTGAATCGCTCAAGTATAAACGCTGATCCTTGAGAAACATTGGTGGGCACTGCGGATGGGGTCGGCCGTTCAGGGTATCGGCTGGTGCTGTTTAGAGTACCCGGTGCGCGGTAACGCTGGACAAATGGACAATTGTACAGACAGACAGACAGACAGACAGACAGACAGACAGACAGACAGACAGACAGACAGACAGACAGACAGACAGACAGAAAGACTAAAGTTTTTGCGTCGAAGGTCCCCTAGAAAGACTATCGTCTTTAAAGAAAACCTTGGTACGAGGGAGCATTGAAGTCGGGTCATTTGGGTGTGAGTGAGGTAGAAACCCGGGTCATTTGCGTGGTATGCGTGTGTTCTACCACACATCCACACATCGATTCACCTGCTTGTGAATACAGTGAAAATTGGTTCCTCTGCTTGGACATGCAGTGAAAGTAAATTCCATGCTTTACAAACACACGCATCCTGCATACATGCTTTGCCACGCAAAACGTGAAATATTGACATAATATTGCGTGGTGCAAGCATGCATTTTCTTCGGACGCCAGAACATAGGACTGTAGCAATTACTTCGTGGTTTGAAGCTGGTCACGTATACTACAGAGGGATCACGCGTTGTTGTGTTGATTTCCTTGAGGCCACGTAGTGGGTGCACAGCAAGTTCGAAAATTTTTCACGCACCAAGTGCTGAAAGTATTCCACAGAGGGAGAGTATCACTATCGCGTTGAACTCTGAAAGGAGAGGTTTAAGGGTCCCCTAATATTTTAAGCAGCGCGTCGAGCCATCCTGCGAAATCGCGATGAAGCAACTCACTGAACTGCCATGCTAGCAGACACTCCGCAAATAAAGCGACAAATTTCCCACCTCGAGTACCCCCGTAAGCTCGCTTCGTGCTTTTCCCCTCCTGGAAATTTGTGCTGTTTTCACATGAAGCGTCCAGAAGACTATTCTCGATAGTACAGACTGTCTACAGCACGTGTATTGTAGATTGCAGAAGCAACTTCATCAGGCACGTACCATCGCAACAAATAGAAACGCGAACAACGAGCGGGTAGCGTACGACTCGGTCAAACTACGGCATGCCTTGTCTGTCGCTAGCAGAACTCGCGCTTTCATTCGGCCTCACCAGTAGCGCTGGAAATCTGCTGTTGCTTGCGCTCATGCACTGAATTTGCCAGATAAGCGTCACACTCGGAAGCCATGCTTCGTTCCAAAGTAGCAGACACAGCGAGATTTTACAGTGCTAACGGGACGCTGGCTAGAAGCACAAATTTTCTTAGTAAAAGTCGGCGCATTTTGTAGTTCGATTGAGCTAAAAGCCATTTGCATCTGTGAAAAAGTCAAGTACCCTTACAGTGTAAGCTGTTGGTATGTTAACCCTAGTTTTACTCGAGAAATTATCCTCAAGACAGAGATTACATACCGAATGATCAGGCGACTTGTAGAAAGACAAAGATGTCGGAAAGCTGACCATATCATCAGGTTGATCAACTTTTTGTACTATGTCATATTTCATATGCGGCTTTCATGTAAACTGCACAAACACAATTGAAGAGCTCGAGGCGGTGATCAAGAATGTCTTCGTAATGTCTTGGATTCGCGCCAGCACACCAAAATTGCTCAATTTAGGTGTACATAAACGACTACGGAAATCGTGGAGGCTCATGAAAAGTGGCAAATAGCGAGACTGTCTACAACATGCACGGGAAGATCGGTCCTCAATCGAATCATCATCAAACCTGTCATCGACCGGAGACATACACAAGATACCACAGGACTTTGCCGAGAGCTTCATGGTAGCCCTGTTGCCAATAAATATGCACCAAACGTTCAACATCGGTAGAAAAGTATCATGGGCTAGGGCTCTGTTGAAGAAATCAGATAAAAAGGGCCGAGGACTTTCTTTGTCGACTTTCTTTGTCCAATCCATGCTCTGCTGTTGTAGGAGTAGACAGACAGACAGACAGACAGACAGACAGACAGACAGACAGACAGACAGACAGACAGACAGACAGACAGACAGACAGACAGACAGACAGACAGACAGACAGACAGAGACGGTTCACGGTTTACCAATAAACGCCTCTGAAGCTTCGCCCCACTCATCATCATCGTTCACTCCGTCGATACTCTGCGACTTTTTCTAAACACACACAGTTCCCTACATAGTAGAGTACCAAGTACTCTAAATAACTGAACGCATTTTCTAAACACAGCGCTGACTGCAATTCAGTTGATGATTTTCCAGTCCGCAAGCAACGCGAACACGATAGTGAACTGCACCGGTTCACGGCAAGGGTGAAATTGTTATCAATGCGGCCTCATCACGGCTTTCAGCTTTCCCATGGAAGAGTTCCGAATGCTCAAAAATCATTAACCTCTTTTTCCAAACACCCGTCGTTAAGATGTGCTCTCCTGGGCTCCATTGACAGCCGTCTGCTCCAACCTGTTTGCATACAGGGTAATTTTTGACGAAACAGCTTCATCAAGTGTAAGGCCCATTTGACTGCTTTACGCTCTCTTATAGTAGAGTACCTAGTCCTTTCAATCTTTGAACACTTTTTTCTAAATGTATCGCTGCGCACTTGCGCAGAAACCATCTGCAGGGACACCTTGTGACCTTCTTATGTGGTGCATAATGCTTAGAAGGCCCGATCTTACTGTGAATAGAACTGCTCTGACTGAATATATATATATATATATATATATATATATATATATATATATATATATATGTAGGCAGGCATGGCGGTTGAGTGGCCGTAGCTTTGCATATAGTCTAGTAGATCCTCCGTGAGCGGTCACAACGTGGTTTATTTCGACGTTTCGGCCTAGAGTCTGGCCAGACTCTAGGCCGAAACGTCGAAATAAACCACGTTGTGACCGCTCACGGAGGATCTACTAGACTATATATATATATATATATATATATATATATATATATATATGTTCTGCGTATATAAATAATTGTGAAAGATTCACCAAAGCCTGCGATCCCTTGGTAAGCAGCCCTTGGACATTTTACACCGGAACAAAGCAAATCCATATTGTGCTGCTATATTAAAGCGATAGCATTGAAGAGCTCCTTTCACGAAATTCTAGTGTCGACGTCGGCATCGGTGTTCCTGGTTGTGAGCAAAAATCAACTTTTGCGTGACCAAAAAATAAACAAAAATGAAAATACAATACAAAAATGGCACTGTATCGGCACGAAATCGGCAAATGTCGTCGAAAGACGATCGTCTTGCTTGTGGAGAGAGCGAACAAAACAATAATTTGATTTTGTGCGCGAGAAAATTGGCGAAGGGTATTCTGGAAGCGCTGCGTTAAGCCTCATTCACACCGAAGGTGGGGTGGCGAAGTGGCAAAGCGGAATTTCCGAAGCGGTGAGGCGGCAAGTGCGTTGACCTGTTCAGACCACACGCCTCCTTCGTCTGGCCGAGCGGCAGAAGAGGCGGGTATCTCGCGATTTCGTGCACGTGCCGCTATGACGTGTCAGGGCTTCTCTCAAACGTGCACCTGCGCCACCACCGTGCCTCCGCTGCGTGGCATTCTGATTGGCTGCGGCAAAGTGGCGAGCCTCGGCAGGCGGCAAAAGTTGCCCCGAGAGCGATCGGCCTTGCCGCCTGATTTTTCTCCCGCTTTCGCCGCCCGGAAAGGTTTTTGCCGCTTCCCGCGTTGCCGCCTCGCCGCTTTGGCCATCCCGCCTTCGGTGTGAACGAGCCTTTAGAGTGCTTCGAGCGTGCAGCGGAGGCGAACGAGCGCATCAAGCCAAGTCACACGTCAGACATGAGTGCCATCTGGAAATTTTTTTTTAAAAACAAGCGCGTGGCTCTGAGACGGGCGTGTGTGCCCATTCACAGGTGATAGGGTTTAGAACGCAAGGCGACTGGTAGGGGCCACTACCGTGTCTTCTTAGCGAAATGCTAGAAACAGTCGCCTTTCTGAGCAAGCGTTGCATGGTCAGCGCAGCGTGATAAGCGCTACGATCCTTAGAATTACTTATGTATGCCTTCTTTAGTAAAAGATGAACATACAGAATATATACGTGTCGTTATGGTGCCTCAGATATTCGCAATAATTGATTTTCAATTGTGAATCGCTCACGTATGAACGCTGATCCTTGCTGCAACATGAGTGGGTGCAGCGGATGGGGTCGGCCGTTCAGGGTATCGGCTGGTGCTGTTTAGAGTACCTGGTTCGCGGTAACGCTGGACAAACAGACAAATGCGCAGACAGACAGAAAGACAGACAGACAGACAGACAGACAGACAGACAGACAGACAGACAGACAGACCAAAGTTTTTGCGTCGAAGGTCCCCAAGAAAGACTATCGTCTTCAAATAAAACCTCGGTCCGGGGGTGGAGGGGGCATTGAACTCCGGTCATTTGGGTGTCAGTGAGGTAGAAACCCGGGTCATTTGCGTGGTATGCGTATGTTCTACCACACATCCACACATCGATTCATCTGCTTGTGAATACAGTGAAAATTGGTTCCTTGGCTTGGACATGCAGTGAAAGTAAATTCCATGCTTTACAATTAAACGCATCCTGCATACATGCTTTGCCGCGCAAAACTTGAAATATTGATATAATAATGCGTGGTGCAAGCATGCATTTACTTCCGGCGTCAGAACATGGGACTGTAGCAATTACTTCGTGGTTTGAAGCTGGTCACGTATACTACAGAGGGATCACGCGTTGTTGTGTTGATTTCCTTAAGGCCACGTAGTGGCTGCACAGCAAGTTCGAAATTTTTTCACGCACCAAGTGCTGAAAGTATTCCACAGAGGAAGAGTATCACTATCGCGTTGAACTCTGAAAGGAGAGGTTTAAGGGTCCCCTAATTTTTTAGGCAGCGCATCGAGCCATCCTGCAAAATCGCGATGAAGCAACTCACTGAACTGCCATGCTAGCAGACACTCCGCAAATAAAGCGACAAATTTCCCACCCCGAGTACCCCCGTAAGCACGCTTCGTGCTTTTCCCCTCCTGGAAATTTGTGCTGTTTTCGCATGAAGCGTCCAGAAGACTTTCCTCGATAGTACAGACCGTCTACAGCACGTGTATTGTAGATTGCAGAAGCAACTTCATCAGGCACGTAACATCGCAACAAATAGAAACGCGAACAACGAGCGGATAGCGTACGACTTGGTCAAACTACGGCATGCCTTGTCTGTCGCTCGCAGAACTCGCGCTTTCATTCGGCCTCACCAGTAGCGCTGGAATCCTGCTCTAGCTTGCACTCATGCACTGAATTCGCCAGTCAAGCGTGGCACTCGGAAGCCACGCTTGGTTCCAAAGTAGCAGGCAGAGCGAGATTTTACAGTGCTAACGTGACGCTGGCTAGAAGCACAAATTTTCCTAGTAAAAGTCAGGGCATTTCGTAGTTCAATTGAGTTAAAAGCCATTTGCATATGTGAAAAAGTCAACTACCCTTACAGTGTAAGCTGTTGGTATGTTAACCCTAGTTTTACTGAAGAAATTATCTTCGAGACAGAGATTACATACCGCATGATCAGGCAACTAGTAGAGAGACACAGATGTCGGAAAGCTGACTATATCTTCAGGTTCATCAACTTTTTGTACCATGTCATATTTCATATGCGGCTTCCATGTAAACTGAACAAACACAATTGTAGAGCTCGAGGCTGTGATCAAGAATGTCTTCGTAATGTCTTGGATTCCCGCCAGCACACCAAAATTGCTCAATTTAGGTGTACATAAACGACTATGGAAATCGTGGAGGCTCACGAAAAATGGCAATAAGCAAGACTGTCTACAACTTGCACGGGAAGATCGGTCCTCAATCTTATCATGATCAAACCTGTCATCAACCGGGGACAAACACCAAGATGTGGGGGCTCACGAAAAGTGGCAAATAGCAAGACTGTCCACAACTTGCATGGGATGATCGGTCCTCAATCGAATCATGATCAAACCTGTCATCGACCGTGGACATACAACAAGATACCACAGGACTTTGCCGAGAGCTTCATGGTAGCCCTGTTGCCAATAAATATGCACGAACCCTTCAACATCAGTATAAGAATAGCACTGGCTAAGGCTCTGTTGAAGAAATCAGATAAAAAGGGCCGGGGACTTTCTTTGTCGACTCAGCCCCATTTAAGGATCGAAATAAGTTCACAGCAGTAGTAGTAGACCACACGGGCATGTGTACCAACTGCTTAATGGTTTATACAAAAAAGAAGACAGGGAGGTTAACCAGATGCTAGTATCCGGTATGAAACCCTACACTGAAATTAGGGAATAGGGTATTGAAAAAGAGAGAGGGAGATAAAAATAAGTAAGAAAAAAAATGGCCCCTTATCTGCATGCTAGTCTGCAAATGTTGTCGGAAGACGATAGTCTTGGGTGAGGAGAGAGTGAACAAGACATCCATTTGATGTTCTGCGCAAGGAAATCGGCGAATGGTATTCTGGAGGCACACTGCGTTAGAGTGCCTCGAGCGTGCAGCGGAGACGAACGAACGCATCAAGTCACCTCAAACGTGAGACATGAGCGCCATCTGGCAGTTTCTTTAGAAAACGAAGTCCGTGGCTCTGAGACGGGTGTGCGCGCCCGTCTTAGAGGTGACGAGTTGTAGAATGCAAGGCGATTGGTCAGTGCCACCACCATCTCGTCTTAGCAAAGAGTTGCAAACACTCGCCTTTTCGTGCAAGCGTTGCATGGTCACGCAGAGTGATAAGCACTACGGTCCTTAAAATTGACCATTTGCGGGAAAACCACTGCGCATGAGCAGTAACCGCACAGGTAGCGTTCCTGTACAGGCGTTTTGGTTTTGGTTGGAAAACATCAGCCTGGCGTTCCATCAATATGACCCGTAGTAACGGCGAACACTGCCGTTTTCACGCAAACACCGTACCTCACAGACGGTGCACAAGCCGTCCTCACTGAACCTATAGTTAATCGACAGACATTTCAAGGTTCAACTTCAAGTGTATAACATAATGTTCTTCTTAAAAAAGCAGGCGTAATGAGCCTGGCGAACCGTCGAGGTAGCGGAGTGCAGGTATCACCTCACTTGGTTATTTCTCAGGCTGAAACGCGAGAAATTCTTGTTTTACACCGTGTATACAAACGTCAACAGAATGTTTTTCTCCTTTACCTTCTTGTTTCAGTAACGGGCATGCGTTTTTGGTCCTAAAGCAACAAAACAAGCGCATTTAAACCGCTAAACACTGCATTGAGCGTGTTAGTTGACGAAGATGTTTTCCAACCAAAAGCGAAGCTTTCCTGTTTACACGACAGGGGGCGCTCACTTTTCCGCAAATGGTCAATTTACTTATGTATGGCTTTTCTAGTAAAAGACGCACATGCAGAATATATACGTGTTGTTATGATGCCCTAGACATGCGCATGCGCAATATTTGCTTTTATTTGAAAATTGCCCAAAAATTAACTCTGGTTTTGAGCAACATTGGTGGCCTCTGCGGATGGGGTCGGGCGTTCCGAGTACCCTATGCCGTTAAGAGAGGACAAACAGTCAAATGTACAGAGAGACAGACAGACAGACCATAATTTTTGTGTCGAAGGTCCCCAAGAAAGACTATTGTCTTTTAAAAAGTGGCAGATACCACGTACAGTGGCAATCGTAAATATGCGAAGCAGGAATGAAGAAAATGGCGCTAAAACTCACTGAAAGTATAGTTAGGCTGTTTATATTTAAAGAACGGTAAATAAAGCTTATTCAGCAGATTTGTCACAACATTACTGCAGTCACTGTAGCAATATAAATTAGGCTATAAATGGGCAAATAGTAAGGACGAAGTAAGTGGTCTCTGTTGCGCAGGTACATGAAGAAGTTTCATAAGTACTGAAACAACTAGCAATTTTAACCGAAAAGAGAACGAAGATAATACGCTGTGCGGAGTCCACACTTTTCTGTGAAGATGAAAAAAAATGACAGAGAAGATTTCGTATTCGATCTAGTCGCTTACTGAACTGGTTTTCACAGAACGGAAATTAACATGAGTGAAGAATCAGTTTCGCGAAATACATTAGCAGAAATGGCGAGTGACAAACGTTAATTTTTTTCTGCATGAAGTAACTTGCGTGTCATGCAGTTTTCGGGTGTAGGCTGCGTCTGTGCTTTTTCTACTATAACCAATTTTCCAGGTGCAGGGCTTTCTCTGGTGACTGTTAATTACTCACCCTCCACCTTTTTTTTTCAAAGCCTTCATTTTTTGAGCCGTATCTTGCAAGAAAATGCAGCGCAAAGCTTGAATTTTGCATGCGAAAGCGTTCTCTGGTAATGAGACGAGAAGAAGAGCTTTCAGTCAGCATGTGCGCCCGCCGAACTGCGCAGTATGCTCGCGAAAGCGATCTGCCTGCTAAAGCGCTTGTTCTGTCGGAACACTTATCCCTCTTGGGCATTCGCGTTTTTCCTGATTTTCCCGCCCTTGTAGAAGAGAAAGAAAGAAAGATTGGGAGAGGAAGACATTTTCTCGTATTTCGGGTAAGGGGGAAGAGGAGAAGGTGGACAATCTTGACAGGCGCGCTCTTGCTAGAAGTGCGAGACAAGAAGACTGGCTCGCTGAGCCCATTTCCTTGTCAAAAGAGGATTTTCGCTCCTGTCATTTGGCGACACGGTGACGGATGCGGTGCGTTTGCATGCTGCCACCGCCGGGACGGTGTCTTAGCTCTTCCCAGGCTTTGACTTAGCTTGGCTCGCCTCTCCTTGACTTGGCTCACTTTGGTCCTTGTCTTTTTTTTCGGCTGCTCAGATTCCGAGTTTCGTGAATGTTGCACATACGCACGCACACGCACACGGCTTTTAGTCTTCATTTTCACTGACAAGGCCGGATTATACTACCGCATGGTGCTTTAATTGATTGTCTGCGAGCAGGAAAGGCGAAATTATTGGTGGGTAGCGGAATGGAAAGACGGGGTATGTTATACGGTAAACAACAAATACAGTATAATCAAAGAGAAATGGTGCTGTTATTTAGTCGATATCTCTAGGTGCTATATCAAGCGCATAAGTTTACCGTCAGCGTCGGCGTCTCGCAATTTCGCGAATAACATGAGCGATGCAAAATTCAATCATCACGTGTTGACAACCACTCGACGGCATCATGATGCCACACGTCACCGAAATGTGTGACGTCAGAGTGAGATAACCTTTCTTTATGAGGTCATCAGATAAGTTTGCAGCATGGTCGAAAACTAGCAGGTCACAGAGGCACTACCAAACCAGGCGAGGTGCCTCCGATCCCAGTGGACGTGCAAAGTTACTGTGCAGGAAGTATTCGGAAAGGGGCAGGGCAGAAAAAAAATGCGTATCACAATATTGATAAACACTGACGAGAAAACGCGCACGTGCACTTCCAGTTCAGCTGCATCTTTCTATCTCTAGTAGGCCGTCTTGTATTCTATAAATTTAATAACGTCTCAAGTGTACAATACACAAAAATTTAAAGTGATCTTTTTGTTCAATCGGACCTCCACCCTTCTTCTGGCAGAGGAGCCGTGTTTATAGAGCAATGATACGTTTATTCAAACAACGACAGATACGCTTGGATTGAGATTTATTGTATGCATTACACCCAGACACTGTACATGTAATACTAGGATGGTTATATAAGGGCGGCACCTTGGGGGAATGGTTTCACTTGAAGTTTTCACATCCGCAAACCACAGCCACATGGTGTGCAGGAATGGTGGTGTTTTACGAAATGCCGAGCAGCCTCTCCAGGCATCATTATGACACCTGTTTTTCAGGCACATTATGAATATTGACTGACTATCACCTATATCAACATCAGCGTACGCACGCGAAAAGACTATGAGCTGATCACCTGAGCGCTAATTTGTGTAACTAAACTTATTATGGGTGTTAACTGACACTTCTTCTCACACTAAAACCCCTACGTAACACAGTGAAAGGCACATCGTCTTACATTGCCCAAAGCGAAAATTCTGCGTGAATAAAGAAGGGTAATGTTATACGCATACCAGCGTATACATATGCATGAGTATGACCTTGGTAGTGGTAATCTTTACTTTCGTGCTCCTCTAATAATTATTCAATTGCGAGTCAGTGCTGTGGCGGGTTTATTCATTTATCCATTTATTGACCTACTTTTTTTATATATTTACAAATATCTCAGAGGTGAAGTAGGAACAATGTACCATACCATAAAAAAAACAATGACAAGTGCAGCAAAATATTTTCTAGTACAAAACTAATATACTTTTAGTCTAATAATTTCGGATAAAGTAAGTACTTTCTTCTAGTCAGACAAGTTTTAGTACAGCAAAACGTGAAAACAAGAGTATCGCTTTACTGATGAAATAAAAATGGCAAAAAGAAAACTGTGGTTGCAAAAACATCACAGAAAATGGACCAGCTAAGATTTATCAGAGAAATGGATGATGAGATGCTCGCAAAATATGTTGTGAAGATGTTGAAAGATATGTTGTAAATATATGTTGTTGAAATTCTCGCGAAGTACAGTTGAAAAGATTGTTCCATAGTCGTAAGGCATGCGGGAGGGATGTGTAGTTAAAAGCATTTGTTTGGCCGTAGACGCGGGAGTAGCTGAAGTCATTGTGAAGTCTGTGTGATAAGTAAGAGGGACATTGTAGATGTGGTAGCGCTTATTGAGTAGCTTTGTGTATTTATGAGAGAGAGACAAAAGGGCAATGTCACGAAGTATTGTTATTGGGCGGAGTGAAAGTTCGAGATTTAGCTGCGTTACAATAGACAAGATGTTATAAATTCGCGTGATAAAACGACATGCACTGTTCTGGATAGCTTCTAACTTCCGTAATAAATATTTTTGATGAGGTGACCAAATGAATGAGGCGTACTCTAGCTGGGGTAGGAAAAATGTTTGGTAGGAATGCTTACGTATTTGAGAAGTAGTAGGTCGAATGTTGCGACGAAGATACCCCAATGATGTGGAAGCATTAGTGAAAAGGGTAGTTATATGATCAACCCAAGAAACATTTTGTGTGAGGATAATGCCCACATACTTATATGATGTGGTTCTAGCCAATGTGTTGCAACTTATGCTGTAAAAAAGTGCAGGAACTGGTTTACAGGTAAATTACATTATTTGACATGTTGAAATGTTAAGGATTATTAGCCTTGTTTTACACCAGTCGTTAGTGCGATACAGGTCAGTTTGAAAGGATTAGTGATCATTGGTATTGTTTATGGAATGATAATCAATGCCGTCGTCAACAAAAATGCGTATACAAGAAGATATGTTATCCGGCATGTCATTGATGTAAATCAAGAATAGTAATGTATCAAGGACGCTACCTTGAGGCACCCCTAATGTGATGTCAGAAAGAGCAAAGAAATAATTATTAACAACGGTGAGCTGCTTGCGGTTAGAAAGAAAGCTACAGACCCATGACAAGGTTAGCGACTCTAATTGAAGCGCAGAACGTTTTGATATTAATCGACAATGTGCTACCATATTGAATGTTTTAGAAAAGTGTAGAAAGATTCAATCTGTTTGTAAGTTGATGTTCATGTTGTAAAGAAGGTGAGTAGTGACTTCAAATAACTGTGACTCACAATGGCGACAGGTGTCCTTCTTCTCTTTTGTTCCACGCCATGATTTCAATGCTTTGATAAGTTCATTTTGTTTTCTCGCTGGTTAGAGGCCGGCATGGGACCTACATACACATGGGTAACACCTCATGGGTAGCTTCAGTAATATACTATCAGCTATAACAGTACAATGGGAAGATGGGTTGCAATGCTTGCATGATTGACGAAGCGCTAAAGACAAAAACGAAAACAACACAGAGCACGGCGCTGTCTCGGAACTGAAAATTTTATTTCGAGAAACCAAACCACATCAGCTTTATATCGGCTCGCCGGTATACTCATGTCTAAAGAGATATAGTTAAAAAACTAGCACTGATTAGCGACATGAGTCTATAACAGACGCGAGCTCAGATTTAGCTCACGTCTGTCATGGGAAATTCCTGATAAATATATTTAGTGTGCGTGATCTTCTTTAATAAAGTGTTCATAAAGGAGTGTAAGCATTCATATATCTATAGTTGGTATTGGAAGATACGAGATAAAAACGCTGCCAGTATGGCACCAATTATGTCAGACGTTGCTATTAAGGAGCATTGTAACTATGGTGTGAAAAGGTAATACACGAAGTGACTCATAAGTTGGCTCGCCCAGGCTCACGTTCTTAGCTCGACTTTAGTCTGAGTGATTGCCAGTTAGTAAAATTTTGGAGAGCTTCTGTTTGAAGGAGTCTGAGCAAAATGTTTAGCAAGTGCGAATCTGAGTGAGCCTTGAAGAGGAAAATTTGGGGAAGTCTTGACACTGATTGAGCCCTTAGGACAACAAACGTTTCATGAGGAAGTCTCAGTGAGCGCCACATTTTTGACAGACCTATGCGTGGATTATAAAAACGCATACACAACATGTGACACCAGCATGGGTTTCGCTTGAATATGACCGAATATACCAATCAGACCTCGTGGTATTTGCAAACAGCATATTGGTAATTGGCTAAGTTTCAGAACAAGCAAGTTGGGCATCCGCTTATATTAACAGTTACCGGGGCCCCTGCAGGCATAGAGTTTCCTAATATTAACTGGAGCGGACTCTGTCGCTGCAAGCGTATAACGGCCATGGAAATGGTGGGTTGTACGCGAATTTGCCTACTCTTCGTACGTGCGGGCGGTGAATCACGCTTGTGGCTTCGTATATTGCTGTGTTCCGTGTTTCTTTTTGTCGAAGGAAAGATGAACTCTCTTTAACTTCGGGACCCAATTTGAAATGACAAGCCTAAAAGAATATAGCGGTGAAGCGCAACAACTGAACATTTGCCAATATTTGTTTTGTAGGAAAAAACTCCAAGCCACGCGAACACAAACGGAGCTAGAAGTACGAACATTAGACAAATCCGTATACTACTCATGATTCCCATGCTCACTGTAACGCTGTGCGTTGCACCTCCAAAAGCCACTAGCACCAGAGTTCCCTCAGGTGAACATTTAGGAAACTGTATGCCTTCAGGATGACGTAGTGCACTGAGGCGGCTGCCCATATTGACGATTAGGATGAGTCAAGTTGCAAAAACATTGGCATTTTGAAACTGCGTTTAGAGAATTAATAAATAAATATATAAATAAATACATCAATAAATTATTAAGTATTCTCCCGCGCTTACGTTTCGTTCTTGGTTTAAGTTTGTGACGTTACCTGACATGCCTTTTAGTCGTCTTTACGTGAATTCCCCTTCTCTGTAATTTTGTTTATATTGTATTACTGTGGCACATCCAGCTCGGGTCATATCGTTACGTTGCGGTATCACGAGGGGAACAAGAAAATTGGTAACTGAGCATATAAATAACATTTCCCATGGAGCAACTTCGATGTAAAAAGCGAGAAGCCAAGTTACCTTAGAAGAAAGCTTTGTTTATCGCCGGCTATCTTTTCTCAGTTACGCATGAGATGCAGCGATGTAAGGACTAATGGAAGAACAGCTTGAATTATTGCTTCCTGAAACATTATTATCAGTGACCACATGATGTGGACTACTAAGTTTACTTACTTGCATGCGTAGGTTATTCGAAAATTAAATTGCCAGTGTTTTTATGTGGTAATTTTTTTCTAACGTTGCGTTTTTTTTTGTTTTCCTGTTGCAGGTGAGTACAACTTTCTGCAGCTGCGTGCCTCACGGCATCATTGGGCAACGGAGCATTCCAGCTGAACATTGCAATGCTGGCTGATGCTGCTGTCTTGTGGAGTACAGATCTCCGGCCGTCGCGCATGTGGAAATGGGCATGTACCTCTTGGTGTGTGCCCAAACATAAACTTTGAGCATTGCATGGACTTGGGCAGCGTATATCCTATGCCGGTAGATACGTGGACATTCCTTATCGATTTCGCTAAATTTGGGTCTGTAGGATACTGGGTCGATGATAAGATATATTGACACATAGAACAAAGTGCACCTAAGAGGAAGATCTACCAGCAAAATTTTATGAGTAGAACGCTGTATAAGTATTAGAGCGCCAAGTAGGAAAGTAAGGTAAGAAGATTTAGTCCCGTGGTGTAATGAATTTATGGTATTCTTGCATCAATTGCGACGAATTTATATATAAAAATGCGTTATATATTACATGTGTGCACAATCCTCCAATCAACTTTTGTTTCTTGTTTCTATTTTTGTTTCGGTTAAGCAGTCTATATCTGTTTTTTTGCATTCACGTCTCTTTGTTGAGGCCCTTTACACTTTGCTTCATTTTAACAGCAAGAGAAAATATTTGATAGAGATGGCTAAACTAACTTCAAAAGTGATTACAACATATGGCTTCGTAAAACTGCAAATGCTTTGTTGGCAAATAGAAACAACGCAATGCAACAACATACATGAAGTGTGTCATTGGAAAAGCAGCAATAATAATGAGAACTAACAGACAATATTGGATCTTAATATTAGTACAATCAACAAAGAAAACAACCTTTTAAATTCACACTGCTTTCCTTCGCTGCAAAAGCTGGGAATCAAAAGTTACAAAAATGACAGCTGTTGAAGCTTACTTTCCGACAAAATGAAACAACCAACGGAAATGCTAGTATGTTTAAGCGTGCAATGGAGCTTTATGACAGCCATCTAATCATGCGTACAAACAATACACAACTATACAACACCAAATTCTCCCTTCGGCGTACAACTAGTAAATACCAAAAAAGACGTGGCTGATCTCTCTTTATAAGAATCGCTAAAACACGAAAGTGTAACGTCTTAATACAGAGATAGTTGAACGTTTCTTGTGCATTATTTCAGCAACAGCAACAAATGACAGTCACGTTAGGAACGGCAAGGAGCTGTAAAGTTGCAGCGCACAACTCAAGCAGAAATCATGCACAAAATTGCAATACACGGGACGGGCGCAGAATAACAACTGTCACAGCTCGACACTTGAAGTGCTCTGTCCACACAGAAAAAAAAATAGGCACGACGCGAGTGCACAAATATACAAGGAACAAGCGCGAACAACTGTCACAATTCTTCGTGCATTGTGTGTCGGCAGCGGCCACTTTTCGTAAACGCCTCCATGGCAGCGTGCGAAGTGACTTTCGTCCTTCCACGAAACGACTCCGATTGGCGCGCTTGCAAAGAGAGCCCATGCTCCGTGGAGGCGGAGCTTCGTGGAGGCAAAGACCTGAGCCGGTCGCACAGTCTCATCACAGATAACAATACCGCGCTAATGTTTTGAAGCTTTGAGGACTGCCAGGTGGTGTAGGGTGTATATAAATGGCTTGCCGTTAGCAATCCAGACAACGCACACTGTGGCGTAGTGGTTAGCACCATGTTCTCGGAATTCAGAGATTGCTGGTTTGATTCCGCGCGAACAATGCTTGCATTCTGGTTTTCATCTGCTTGCTATTACCCCCCTTATTTATAAACGCTCGTTAACATAAATTGAAACCGCCTTCAATGCAGCACGTTTGAAACGCGTCTGTGTGTTCGTGTTGCCTTGGCGCCGCCTGAAAACAGCGTGCTCGGAAAGCGTTTGTGCTGCATTGAAGTCGGTGGCAAGTCAAGTTCAAGTCAAGCAGCGTTTCTGAATACGGAAATTAGTATATATACTTTCAACGTCACTTCCGTGATGGATGTACGTTCGCTGAGCCGTGGTGGACCCTGGCGTGAAAAAATTTCGTCCTAAAGAAGCATAGCTGATCTCTGTTTCTAAGAATCGGTGAAACATGAAATTGAAACGTGACTTCACAGAGGAAGCTGGGCGTTTTTTGTGCATTGTTTCGCCATAATAGAGAAGAAACGAATGCTACAGCAACAAATTACAAAGACATGTGAGAACGGCAAACAGCTCAAATTTTGCATAGTGCAGGAAACGCGAACAAGATGAGCATGCAGAACAAGCATGAGCGTACAACTGTCAGCGCTCCACACTTAAAATGCCCCACCGCAGTGGTCTATTGGCTAAGGCACTCGTCTGCTGATCCCCAGGTCGTGGGATCAAATCCCGGTTTCGGCGACTGCATTTTTGATGGAAATCCAAATATTGTAGGCCCGTGTGTTCAGATTTTGGGTGCACGTTAAAGAACTCCAGGTGGTCGAAATTCCCGGAGCTCTTCACTACGACGTCTCTTATAATCATATGGTGGCTTTGGGACGTTAAATCTCATATATAAAGCAAATAATCGACACTTAAAACGCACTGTTTAAACACAAAGACGCTTGAAACAAGAGAGAGAGAGAGAGAGAGAGATGAAGATGCAAGGAAAGGCAGGGAGGTTAACCAGACGCACATCCGGTTTGCTATTCTGCACTGGGGAAGGGATAAAGGGGAGAAAAGAGGTTGCAGAAAGATGAGAAGGTACACACAATCACGAGCACACTCGGGGAGCACACACAGTCTACAGGCGGTCGCTCAGGTTTGTTGACTTGAGGTAAAGTAGCAGTGCTTTTGTTGCTTTCTGCGCAACTGAGGCGGATGCCCAAGGTCCTAGTATCTTCTGCACACAAAATGGTCTGGGGTCAAGTCGATTCAAAACCACCCGGAGCTGGCATCGCTGTGTGTCGTAGCAAGCGCAACTGCACAGGACGTGTTCGATGGTCTCTTCAGCTCCGCAGTAGTCGCATGTACGAGTGTCTGCCATACCAATGCGAACGGAGTACACCTTTGTAAATGCAACACCCAACCAAAGGCGGCATAACAGTGTCGCATCGGAGCGGGAAAGTTGTGATGGTAGGTTTAGCTTGAGCGAAGAATCCAGTTCATAAAATTGACACCTTTGGAAGCTGGTAGACGACCAGAACGTGCGTGTGAGATCTCGAGCCAGCAGGTAAAGTTGTCTTGCTGCATCATTCCTTGATAGAGGAATCGGGACTACACGGGTTTCTTCATGGGCTGAGCGGGCTGCATCATCGGCTAATTGATTTCCGCTAATACAGATATGTCCAGGCAGCCATTGATATATAATATCACGCCCTCGCGCAAGAGCTTCATGATGGCAATGTCTTATTTCTTGTACCAGTTGGTCATGGCTCCTCCTACGCATGGCAGACTGCAAACTCTGAAGCGCTGCCTTGGAATCACAGAATATGACCCATTTTTCTGGACGTTCTTGAACGAGATATTGTAAAGCAGCCCTTATAGCAGCAAGCTCTGATGCCGTAGATGTAGTCATATGCGACAACTTAAACTTGATTGTCATTTCTGCAGCCGTAATTACAGCGGCACCTGATGAGCTGCTGGATGAGACGGACCCATCAGTGTATATCTGCGTTCGGTCTAAGTACAACTCATGTAATAATAGCAGTGTTGCTTGCTTCAATGCTACTCTGGAGTGACTGCCTTTCTTTTTGATTCCCGGAATTTCTAGACGTACTTGCGGCTGGTCGAGGCACCACAAAGGACAAGCCGTTCTCGCAGCTGGCGTATATCCTGATGGAATGCTGTTTAGGTGCTTGGCTATGGCGTCTGAAAACGTAGCGCGTGGTCTTCCAGAAGGTAGAAGGTAGAAGGGCGCTTGAAACAAACGCACACCTATACAAAGGACGAGAACGAACAATTGTCGCAATTCTAACTTGTTCGTCTGTGAGCAGCGTGCTTCTTTCGTAAAGGCCGCCACTACATCAAGCGAACTGGGCTTCGTGTTCTCGCTAATCACAAGTGCGATAGGTGCGTGCGCAGGACAGACCCCGCTCCGTGGATGAGGCGCTAATCGAGATGTCAGAGGCGACGAGAGTGCGCCCAACACGAGCCCTTTGCGCCATGTTGCTACTGATGATGAAAACACACTGAAGCTGCGAACCTTTGAAGACTTTCAAAGTGTAAATGATTCATATTGTTACGTGGAAAATAACAGTTGTCGGTCCGCAGCCACAACGCAGCTCACTCACAACGTCCACTTCTTTCTCTCAGTCCGAGGCACCTTCCTTGGGTATGCCCCACTATGCCCTCTTTCAGTCAGACTAAATCACGTAACACGACCCCCGGCGGCAAAAGCGCCGACCCGGCGAGTTTACGGGGCCACAGCAGGAGCAGTGTGGTAACGCTTGAGCCTTGATACGTGGACGATGTCCCTTGACAGCAGAGCGGAAGAGGTTGATGGACTATCAGGGACAATTTCATATGTAGTGTCGGTCACTCGTCTAAGCACGCGGTATGGGCCCGTGAAACGAGAGAGAAGTTTTTCTGACAGGCCTGCATGTCGCGTAGGGGACCAAAGAAGGACGAGGGAGCCTGTTGGAAAGTGTTCGTCGCGATGCCGCTCGTCGTAACGATGCTTCTGCGAGTCTTGGGACGCCATTAATCTGCTGCGGGCAAGCTGACGAGCATGGTCAGCTCGGGTAATAGCGTCGCGTGCATATTCAGAGGTATACTGCGCAGCGGCTGGCAGGAAGGTATCCAACGGCAATGTTGGTTCGCGTCCAAACAGAAGGTAAAATGGCGAGTACCCGGCAGTATCATGCCGGGAGGAATTGTATGCGAACGTCACGTAGGGTAGTGCAAGGTCCCAATCACGATGGTCGGCCGAGACGTATTTCGATAGCATGTCTGTCAAGGTGCGGTTTAAACGTTCTGTAAGCCCGTTTGTCTGGGGGTGGTACGATGTAGTGAGCTTATGTTGGGTAGAGCAGGAACGCAGGATATCGTCAACCACTTTCGAAAGGAACGTACGGCCTCGGTCTGTCAGCAGTTGACGAGGGGCTCCATACACTAAAATGAGATCGCGTAGTAGGAAATCAGCGACGTCTGTAGCGCAGCTTGTTGGCATGGCTCGCGTAACTGCATAACGGGTCGCGTAATCCGTAGCCACCGCGACCCACTTGTTTCCGGAGGCGGATGTTGGGAAGGGACCGAGAAGGTCCAAACCAACACGGAAGAATGGCTCCGATGGGATGTCGATGGGCTGAAGGTATCCGGAAGGTAGTCTCGACGGCTTTTTGCGACGCTGGCAAATTTCACAAGCGTTGACATAGCGACGTACAGAACGTGAAAGGCCAGGCCAGTAGAAGCGGCGGCGTACACGGTCATATGTGCGAGAGACACCAAGGTGACCCGCGGTTGGCGCGTCATGGAGCTCGCGTAGGACTGTAGAACGCAGGTGCTTTGGTATGACCAGAAGTAGGTCGTGACCATGGGGGGATAAATTACGCCGATATAAGGTGTGGTCCTTTAAGGTAAACATGCGAACGGAAGCGTCTTGCGGTGAAGATTCGAGCTGTTGTATTAGGCGGCTGATATCCGGATCGCGACGCTGCTCGTCCCCGAGATGAAGCAGCTGGGAGGTGGAAAGGACGCAGCCCACAGAATCAGTGCTCGTAGGATCGCAGTCGGCCACAGGGTAGCGTGACAGACAATCCACATCTTTGTGCAGTTTTCCTGATTTGTACACTACGGTGTAAGAATACTCCTGGAGGCGGAGTGCCCAGCGGGCGAGACGACCTGTGGGATCTTTGAGGGAGGCGAGCCAGCAGAGAGCGTGGTGGTCGGTAAGAACTATAAATGGTCGGCCGTATAAGTAAGGGCGAAATTTCGGGACTGCCCACACCAGCGCTAGGCATTCGCGCTCTGTGATGGAATAATTACGCTCCGAGGTGGACAGCAGCCTGCTGGCATAAGCTATCACGCGATGCTGCCCACGTTGTCGCTGAGCCAACACAGCGCCTATTCCGTAACCGCTGGCATCGGTGCGCACTTCCGTCGGTGCCGTAGGGTCGAAGTGAGCCAGCACAGGAGAAGAAGTGAGCCAAGTGGTCAGGTCGGAAAATGCTGCTGCTTGCGAGGGACCCCAGATAAACGTCTCATCCGGTTTGAGTAAATCTGTTAGGGGCCGAGCGATTTCCGCGAAGTTCTTGATGAACCGCCGAAAATAGGAGCAGAGCCCCACAAAGCTGCGGACATCTTTGGTGGTTTTCGGCACAGGAAAGTCCTTCACAGCTCGAACTTTTTCTGGGTCAGGCTGTACACCGTAAGCGTCAACAATATGTCCAAGTATTGTAATGCGACGGCGACCTAACCGGCACTTAGATGAATTCAGCTGAAGGCCGGCGAGACGGAATACATCAAGAATTTTTGACAGTCTCTCAAGGTGCGCTTCAAAAGTGGGAGCAAACACAATCACGTCATCCAGATAACAAAGACACGTAGACCACTTGAATCCATGGAGCAGGGAGTCCATCATTCGTTCAAAGGTGGCGGGGGCATTACATAAGCCGAAAGGCATGACTTTGAATTGGTAGAGGCCATCGGGTGTTACAAAAGCCGTCTTCTCTCGGTCCATGGGGTCCACGGCAATCTGCCAATAACCAGAACGAAGATCGATGGAAGAAAAGTAGGCGGCACCATGGAGGCAATCAAGGGCGTCATCAATGCGGGGCAGAGGGTATGCGTCTTTCTTGGTGATGTTGTTAAGGTGGCGATAGTCCACACAAAATCGCCACGATCCGTCCTTCTTTTTAACTAATACCACCGGGGATGCCCAGGGACTGGAGGATGGTTCAATAATGTCCTTCGCTAGCATCTTGTTCACCTCCTTCTGAATTATGCTCCGCTCAAAAGCAGACACTCTGTAGGGACGGCGGTGAACAGGGTTGGCATCACCTGTGTGTATGCGATGCTGGACAAAGGACGTCTGCCCAAGAGGTCGGTCACCAAAATCGAAAATATCCTGGTAGGCCTCGAGAAGATGTTGTAGGGCTTCAACTTGCGGAGGTGGAAGATCTGTGGCGATCATGTCTACAATTTGACGGCTGCCCGAATGTGTTGCGAGTGATGTGCGCTGCGGTGAAGCAAGTGTGTCTAAGGCAAGCACTTCAATTTGTGAATCCAGCAACGGACACAGGTGGGCCACAGAAATGCCTTGTGGAAGCACATGATTCATGTAGCCGAAATTGACAAGAGGTAGACAAGTTTTGTTATCTGTGATGCTGAGCACCGTATAGGGCACTGCAACATTGTGCGCAAGGAGTACGTCGGTGAGAGGCGTAGCGTAATAGTCACCGTCGGGCACAGCTGGTGAGCACAGAAAATCGACGTACGTCACAGTTTTCGAGGGCAGGCGAACAAAATCGCTGCATTGTAATCGGCATGTAGGTTGGTACGGGGCGGCACTGATTTGTGGCAGTTCAAGGCAGAGCACACCAGCGGAGCAATCAATCAGAGCAGAATTGGCGGCAAGAAAATCGAGGCCTAGTATGAGGTCGTGGGGACATGTTTCAAGCACGGTAAAAAGGACGACCACTTGATGACCGGCTACGGTAAGTTGAGCTGTGCACATACCGACGACAGGGACTTTTGCACCATCTGCAACTTGGACAACACTGGTCAAGGGGGCGTGAGGACCTTCTTCATGCGACGACGAAAACGCGAACTCATAATACAGACGTGAGCGCCCGTATCTATCAAAGCTTCAACAGGTGTACCATCAACATATACTTCTAGGGTGTTCCGGTTCAAACGTAAGGGCAACAGAGGATTTTCGGTAAGGTCGACAGGGCAGCTTCACCTCCAGAAGCTGCGCAGTCTAGTTTTCCGGGGACGCGCGGCGGTTGAACGATGGCGAGGGAGAGCGGCGACGCGTGTTTGAACGAGAAGGGCGGCTTTGAGGCGGTGGCGACGACGGGGCACGGTGGCCGTAGTCCTCAGGGGCAGTAAATGCTGTAGACTCGGTGCAGGTCGGATAACGGTGGTTTGGTGGACGGAATGAGTTACTGTAAGCGGAGTACGAGCCAGAAGACATAGATGGCCATTGGCTGCGGCAGTAACGAGCGATGTGTCCTGCGCGACCACAGCGGAAGCAAATTGGCTTATCATCAGCTGTTCGCCATTCAGACGGGTTCCTGGTTCGGATAGAGTACGGACGGCGACGTCTCATGTCCACAGAAGCTATCGAGGGGCCAGTATTATCCAGTGTGGATGCAGTGGACAGGATACCAAGGTTAGCAAATTCCTGGCGGACAACAGCCTGGATCAAGGCGACAGCTGGCGTTGAGGCGTCGGGCAACGTCGGTTTGTTGGCAGCCGGGTAAGCGGCCTCGAGTTCACGTCGGACGATGCGCGTCACGTCGTCGGTTGTAGACGGATGACAAGGAGTGGCTTCGCAAGACGACGTTGCCGCGGTGTTGGGTAGGCGCTGAAACTGCTGCAAAATGCGTCGACTCTTCGCCTGCTCGAGACGGGCGGCACTCTTTGATCACGGCGTCCATGGTCGTTACGTTGGTGAATACAAGTAGACTGAACGCATCGTCGGCGATTCCTTTTAACACGTGCGAAATCTTGTCGGCCTCAGTCATGTTGGGATCGGCCCTTTGACACAACGCTAAGACGTCTTGAATATAAGTCAAGTAGGGCTCAGTGGACGTCTGTGTACGGACAGCCAATTGCTTTCGGGCATCAAGTTGTTGACCAAACGGGTTGCCAAAAAGGTCGCGGAGCTGTTGTTTAAACATTTCCCAGCTTGTGATTTCGTGCTCGTGGGTCTCAAACCAGGTGCGAGGGGTCTTGTCAAGATAGAAAATGACATTCGCAAGCATAACGGTTGGGTCCCAGCCATATTGCTTGCTGATGCGCTCGTACATGCTAAGCCACTTGTCCACATTCACGTTGTCCTCTCCAGTAAAGGTACCGGGATCACGGGGTTGCGTTAGGGCGACGTACCGGGTTGCTGTCGTTGCTGAGGTAGGTGGCGAAGCCGTATCCTCACCCGGAGCCATGGTAGCAGACTTAAGGAGGCGTCCACTGCGTAGCTCCGTTGTCAGAAGAGCACCCAGCACTTCCACCAAAATGTTACGTGGAAAATAACAGTTGTCGGTCCGCAGCCACAACGCAGCTCACTCACAACGTCCACTTCTTTCTCTCAGTCCAAGGCACCTTCCTTGGGTATGCCCCACTATGCCCTCTTTCAGTCAGACTAAATCACGTAACAATATATGCACTCCGTGGCCGAGTGATTAGCGTCACGGTCTGCCTATCGATAGGTCACTGGTTCGGCGCCCCACGGAAGAACCATTTCTTCATGTTTTTTTTTCTTTCTAGTGTGTTAGTATATATTTTTCAGCATCATATCCGGGACAGATAAACGCTAGCGGAGCTGTGGTTGACCCCGCCGTAAAACACTTTCGTGTTAAAATTATGATTGTGCAACAAAAAGAAGGGGGGGGGGTAAACAACAAGAGAGAAGGCAGGGAGGTTAACCAGGCACATGCCCGGTTTGCTACCCTACGCTGGAGGAAGAGGAAGGGGGCATAAAGATGAAAGAGAGAGAGGAAATAGAAGAGAAAGAGAGAAAGAGAAAAAAAGGAGGATTGTCAGTCAATCAGCTGGCGCGTATACAGCGGTGGCACTACACAAAAGTTAAAGTTGGTCACATAGGCCTGTAGTCCTCAAAAAACACAAGACAGCTTTGACTGCTTTTTGAGCCGACGAAAGGCGATGACGGTGTTCTAGTAGCATCTGCACAGAGAGTGGCCGATCGTCCAATTGTCGCAATGCGTCCGAAAGCTTCTGTCTTTCAGAGGCAAATCGAGGGCAATGGCATATCAGATGGTCGATGTCCTCTTTAGTGCAGCAGACGTCGCATTCCGCATTGTCGGTCAATCCGATGAGGTTTCTATATGCTTTTGTGAAGGCAACCCCCAACCAAAGGCGACAAAGAAGCGAAGCTTCAGGTCGACGAAGTCAGGATGGAGGTCGAAGTTCCAGTCGAGGGTTTATTTGGTATAGTCTCGTATGTTTTATGCTTGGGGTGTTCCACTCCTGCAGACTCAGACTACGTGCCAGGTGACGAAGTTGCTGTGCAGCGTCAGTCCTTGACAAAGGAATCAGAAGGGTGTGTTCTTCTTGGTGCGATGTGCGAGCCGCGTTGTCTGCGGAATCATTGCCACTGATCCCACAATGGCCAGGAAGCCACTGAAACTTGACCTCGTGGCCTGTTTCTGTGACGTGGTGAACGAGCTTGACAACTTCGTAAGTTAATTGCTCATGGCAACCTCGTCGAAGGACTGACTGCATGCTCTGTAGGGCTGGTTATGAGTCGGAAAACACAGCCCATTTACTCGGTCTTTGGGATTTGATGTACTCTATGGCGCCACGCAAAGCCGCAAGTTCTGCCGCTGTGGACGTAGTGACGTGTGACAGCTTGATTCGCAGAGTGATTCCTCTAGCTGGAATCACCACCGCACTACCAGAACCAGACGCTGTGGTTGAACCATCGGTGTATATGTGCACGTGGTTGTTGTACATTTCGTGCAGATGGCTCAAGCTCAATTGTTTTAGGGCGGATGAAGGCAAATTTGATTTTTTCTGTATTCCTGGAATTGAAACACGTACTTGTGGAAGTGTCAGGCACCACGGAGGATACACCAGTTTCTCTGCAGGCGTAAAACCTGACGTAAACGACGCACGATGAGCACAGACAATTGCACTAAATTTCGTGCGGGGCCTCTCAGTAGCAAGGGTTGCCAAGTGGTGGGAAGGATTCCTTGCATGTTGTCTGAGGTACGTATGCATCGTTTCAATGGTGATGTGCGTCATGATCGAGTAGTCCTGTGCAATGGCAATTGTTTCAGCTGTCGATGCGCAGCGGGGTAAACCAAGGCATATCCTAAGCGCTTGGGCTTGAATATTTTGGATTGTGCGCAGGTTCGTTTTGCACATGTTAGATATAACAGGTAGGCTATACCGCAGGAATCCAGTAAATAATACCTTGTACAGCTGTAACATAGACTCGACCGACATTCCCCAACTTTTCCCAGCAAGAAACCTGAATAAGTGACAAATGGCAGTCAGCCGCTTTTTCATGTAGTTTACGTGGGGTGTCCAAGACAGGTTTCGGTCGATTACGACTCCCAAGAACCTGTGACTCTGGCTGTATGATACCAACTGCCCGTTAATTGATATGCCGTAAGCGGACATTGGTTTTCTGGTGAAGGTAACGACTGCACACTGCTCACTTGCGATTTCAAGCCCTTGCTTGCGTAAGTGGTACGATGTCACCGATGCTGCCTTCTGAAGTCGAGCGCGAAGTTGAAATCGAGTCACACCTGATGTCCACACACAGATGTCATCAGCGTAAATGGAAAGTCGTACACTGCTTGGTTCCTTGCCAACTAGTTCAATGAGTGTTAGGTTGAACAGCGTCGGGCTTAGCACTCCGCCTTGCGGGACTCCTCGGCTGCAGTAATACTCGTGTGTCGGGCCATTCTCTGTCTGCACGTGAAATGATCTATTCTGTAGGTAGCTCTGAACCCACGTATATATCCTGCCACCGAGTCCCACTCCTTCTAGTGCGCTGAGAATGGCTTCATGGGTGACATTGTCGTAGGCCCCTTTAACGTCAAGAAACAGAGCAGCAGAAAACCGTTTGCAGGCCTTCTGGTGTTCTACATATGTCACCAAGTCAACTACATTGTCAATTGACGAGCGACCTCGTCTAAACCAGGACATGGCATCTGGATATATTTCGTAGAACTCTAAGTACCATTCCAGACGCGTTAAAATCATCCTTTCCATAACTTTTCCCACACAGCTCGCGAGGGCAATCGGGCGGTAAGAGGAAATGTCCAAGGGTGACTTGCCGGCTTTGAGAAGTGGAATCAGGCGACTTGACTTCCATACCTGTGGAACAATGCCAGTTTGCCAGGAGTCATTGTACAGCTGCAAGAGTGCCTGCCGAGCTTGATCTCCTAGGTGACACAGAGCGCGGTAAGTGATGCCGTCAGGTCCTGGCGCTGAAGAACGTCTACACAAAGCAAGCGCAGCTTTTAGTTCGTCCATTGAAAACGAAATCTCCATGCGGGGATCACGCGAAGATACAGAAAAATCGGGCGTCTTTGTCCCAGTTGAATTTGAGCCGCAGGCAATCCTTCGACAGAAGGAATCCGCGACATCAATCTCTTCGCAGCGTAAGTGAAGTGCCAGAGATTTTAATGGGAAGCGCTGAGTAATGGTTGTACGAAGACCCCGGACAGTTCGCCAGATTAGTGACAGAGGCTTTCTGGGATCCAAAGACTCGCAAAAAGATACCCATCGTTGCTTGTCCAACTTGTCCATGTGACGCTGTATTTTCTTTTGTGTGCGTCTGGCCACTCTCAGAACAAGTAAATCTTGTAAAGAACAAGTAAATATTGTAATAAACAATGCCTCTGTTTATTTACGACAAGGCTACGTAGAAGCTCGGGACGAAAAAAAACTTATGCTTTTAGTGAAAGCGAGCACAAGAATTTGAGGGCGAATTCCTTGTATCCAAATCATGACGGAGACAGAGAGTTACGAAATCGCACCCGAGTCATCGTTGCGGCTGCGCACATGGCAAGCCATGTGTTTCATGCATTACCAAGCCGTCCGTAGTCCTATCTGAGAAAGAACCAACTTTTCCTGGGAGCATTCGTGCGCTTCTAGCGACAGTTTTTTCTTAGTTCTACGGAATTGACCGCGCAGGTGAAGTAGCCTGATCTGCTACTGATGCCTTCGCTTTTGCGGCTATACCATTATCAAGAACGGACGCCGCTTCAAGGCTTCGTTCATTTGCACGGAAACTGAGACTAGCACCATGGAGCTCGGTGCAACTCACCAACGCCCGTCTTCACAACTTGGACCCGTATCTACAACTCCGTCTTTCATCGGGAATAACCAGAGCTGAGGAGACGTTCTTTTTGCCGCCTGTGACTCGGGGTGGCCCTTACGAATGCCAAATCAAAATGAGCAGCAGCCCGACATATAAAAACTATAGCTGCGAGAAGAAAATCGACTATCTCATCTGTTAGTTTACTAGCTTCAGTGTGCAAAAAAGTAACTTCGAAGTACAAGATAAGTTTGGCAATCGTATATTGTCGGAGGAAAGGGTCCTAGGGCACTGTCCGAGAGCGCCTTCGGCATGCGATGTATATTGACAGCGTCGTTGCGCTTCTAGCGCGCAACTGGTCTCAGAAAAAGACCCTAAGCAGTGTCGTTTATGATACTGTTTTCAAGTCTTCTTTTTTTTCCTTCTTATTTTACAGCATCTCTTTTATGTCATATTTTACTTCCCTCAGCCCTTCCGTTGCACAGGGTAGCAAGCCAGTCGGAAAACTGGCTAACCTCCCTATCTTTCATCTTCTTCTTGTCCTGTTTTTTCGTGCGTTGGTGCAGGTACGTTTTTTAGTTCACGTAACCTTTTTCTTAAGTTTTTTTATAGCTCATCATTCTTCACACGTTATTGTTATTTGCTGTTTTGACGTATCTAAACAATTTCGTTTCTGCTCACTACACTCAGTTGTAAATTGTCATTCATCTTTGCCTCTGTGTCCTTGTCTTAAGTTCGCGCTACAGCACTCTTCAATACATACCAACTAGCCTAAGCTGCTACCCTTTTTTGTATCACATCGTACAAATTCACGAAGACCAGATAACGCATGTATCCTCAAGCTAGTACTTGATAATCGTTTTCAAGATCACCTCACCGCAGTGGTCTAGTGGGTAAGGTACGCAGTTGCTGACCCACAAGTCACGGGATTGAATCCCGGCTGCGGCGCCTGCGTTTTAGATGGAGGCGGAAATGCTGTAGGCCCGTGTGCTCAGCTTTGGGTGCACGTTAAGAACCCAAGGTGATCAAAATTTCAGACGCCCACCACTGTGGCGTCTCTCATAGTTATATGATCGTTTTAGGACGTTGAGTCCCTCATATCAATCAAATTATCGTTTTCAAGATCAGGCCCATGCGCAAGTTCCTGGCTCTTCTAGCCGGTCACCAATGAAAAAAAACGCGAAAATTCGCGTTCACCTGGAGGAATGAGGAGGGTGAATAGGGGAGAAGTGCTTCCACATATGACTATTAGAAGGTCTGTCTTATCTTCCGCTTGCATTTACCCCTCCCGCTACTACCACCTTATATTCTTTCATCCTCATTATTAAGACTTTTTTGCGTTCGAGGGCACTCGTTTGCTGTCTCTGTCTTTTGCTTTGTCCTTCGTGTTTTGCTTAGCGTGAGCTCATTCAATCTTTTATTTTGTTTTATTCATTTTTATTATGCATGTTTAGAACGGCTTTGTCACACTTTCGCTTACATCGTTAAAGCGTTGCTTTTTTTTACGCTCACTGCAGGAGCATTCGACGCCACGTGCCGACTATCGAGGCTTAATTTCAAGTGGGAAGAGATGAACATTAATAACGAACCATTCTTATTCTTCTATTTTAGGGCCGTTAAAGAGGTGTGAGTGCAGCGCTCAAGTGAATTCACTATAACTAAGTGCGCTGTCTTGAAAGAATAAAAACGGAAACAAAAAAATGAAGGCAGGATTTTCTTGTTTCGCACCCACGCTTGAAGCAATATTGCCAGCAGGAAGTTCGGTGTGTTTAAGCCGCCGAGAGAGAGGTTGTTGCGTAAAAATAAAGCTCCTCGTTATAAAATTGGACTGGCGACGAAGGCTTAGGACTCACTGACGCGGACACCTTAACGACTTTTAAACGCAGCCAGCAAAGGTTGAACTGCAGTAAGCAGATGGATGGTGTCGGATCAGCTTTACTTACGAAGCGCGGCGCGGAAGGAGGGCACGAGAAATAGAGAAACCTTGTTGAAAATTAATTTCAGTTGGTATTCACTCAGCCAACTCCCTGTCACCACTTATTTGAGATTCGGTACTGCAAGTATACAGTTGATGCCACCACCGGCCTCAACACACCTGTGTTCTTATTACCAGAGTGCATTTGTGCTCACAAGCTGAGCGGCCTGTTTGGACAATGCGACAATGTCCTACACATTCAACGCCTCACGTAGACCCGATAATGATGTATTCTCACCATGTGGAAACTTTGAGACACTTGTGAGGCCACAACTGCCGGATCTTTTGGACCCGCTGTTTACACTGGTATTGACGTAAGACCACTATAGTTGACAGGATGAAAATATATGAGAAAAGCGTCGTTTTCCGTATAGATGCAGGAAATGTGTAAGACATGGTGACATATATAGTTGATGCTAACTAGGAAACAGTCCACGCGAAATTTGCACTGATTCTTCGGGGGGATTCGTACCTGTATAAAGCCAAGAATGGGGATAGGGTCCCAAGGAATATGCTGCTAAATCTAAAACAAATCGGTCTAACACAAGATCCTCGGGCTAACACTTGGCATATAGGCTTTAGTACACATACTCCTACAGAAGGACCATTGACAATAGAACTGATCAGGTGCGAATAGACTCTTAGCTACTAGTAAACAAAATATGGTTTCCCAGTATGCTTGTTATGTGGCGTGTTGCGTCAATACTACGAGACAAAAAGGTGAAAAAAAAGGCAGCATATCCAAGGGGTGAAAGATAGAGTGTGGGGCAAAGCATCCATTCGTCCATTCGTTCTTGCTTCCATCCATCTATCCGTCCGTCTGTGTGACCATCCATGCGTCCATCCGCCCGTCCATGCGTGCGTCTGTTCGTGTGTACACACGTCCCTTCGTGCTGCGTCCGTCCCTGCGTTCGTCCATGCATCCGCCCCTGCGTCCGTCCATGCGTCTATCCATCCGTGGAGCAATCCATGCGTCCGTCCATGCATCTTTCTGTGTGTCCGTTCGTTCGTCTAGTCAACACTCCAAGTACCACTATCTCGCATCTTTTCATCGTATATTCCGCATATAGAAGCACCACCATCCAGCGGACATTCCAAGGACAAAACGAGAGGTGGCACATGCACACTTTCTTATGGCTTGCGCTTCGTGTCTACTTCCCACCTTTAACCACCTCCAGTTAATGGTACATACTAGTTCACTGTATTCATGACCATGCGGCCCAAGACTCGCTAAACCTTTCTGAAACCAAGGAGGTTACGCCCAGCGGGTGTAATGTAGCAACCCTTTTTTGTCTGATAGTGCTCAATGTTCATGCCAATGACTGCTAATGGCACACGCACACTTTCTTATGCCTTGCGCTTCGTGTCTACCTCCCACCGTAAACCACATCGAGTTCATGGTATATACTAGTTCACTGTATTCAAGCCAGCGCGGCTCAACGCTCGGTAAACCTTTCTAAAACCAAGGAGGTTACGCCCAGCGAGTATAACGTGGCAACCCTGAGTCTGTCCATGCATCCATTCGTTGGTGCAGCCATCCATGCGTCCGTCCATGCATCTGTCGGTGTCCCGTTCGTCCATCTAGCCAACACTTCAAATACCGTCATCTCGCATCGTTTCATCATATATTTCGCCTATAGAAGCACGTCATCCATCGGTGGGCATAACCAAGAAGGTTATGCCCAGCGAGTACAACGTAGTAATGCTTTTTTGTCAGATAGTGCTCAATGTACATGACATTGGCTTCTAATAGCGAATGAGAGACAGGAGAATTCGGCTTTTAGTGAACGCGCACGCTGCGAATTTTTTATTGTTCAACAACGCACAGGAGAAATCTCCCACTGGCACCACCTTGCAGGTCAAAACGTAAGACACGTTACGCACTACTAGGAAGGACGAATGGGTGCCGCTTTCAAGAGCTTCGCCCCTAAATAAGGGAGCTGGGGTGCTATAGGCTATTCAATAGGCCACTACGACACAAAAGTTCAGTAAGGCGTTCCCTGATTTTCTGTGCGAGATAGATTATGTCGCCTTTCAAGCACTGACTTTTCTGACAAGGGACTTCTTCATTTGTGTCCTATCCTGGGCACTTTTTCTTTCTCCATTTCGCAGGTGTAATGACTTTTTCATGTTACGTGGTATATAATTCTGGCTTCTTCTTTCTTGCTTCTTTTCGTTTGTTTCCCTTCCCGAATCCCACGGCACATTGACGGCTGGTACATTTCTCAAAGGAGGTCTTTTCCGCAGTCTTATTTATGTCATTCGGCTTTAGCCCATCGTTTTCTGCAACATCGCTTTCTGGTATACCACCTCGCTAATGGTGACACTATTTCCTCCTTTGTTTCTAGTTGCATACTGCATGGAGGACGCGACATGCACTGAGGCAATGTTCATTTATTGTGTATATGCATTCAGAATGGTGTAATCCAAGAAGTGCTTGGGGTGATCCGAATACCTTTGCCTTCATGTATTTGACTGCTGCCGCTTTTTCTCTGTTTTATAGGCATTCAACTAAGTCGGCGTTAACGCATTCACTACACCAACATCAGTTTCTCATGCGAGTTTTGATCATTCCTACTCTCTCTGCCATGACGGTGCTAGTTATTATAATTACGGGTTATGATTGGAGCAAAAATTGTTTTACAGAAGAAGATAGATGGAATGAGGACAAGATCTTCAACTAAAGTTGCTTGATCTACTAAGCCTCATTTTTTTATTGATTGTATGAAGCATTCAAACGACACTAGATAAAATACCACGGGAGATCATAATACTCCCTAATGCAAAACTAAAGTGAAGCAGAAAGAAGCCTTCCATTTTCCCCAACTGCCTCTTGCCGCTTGATTCTCCTAGTCATTCTCCTTCACGCTGCTCTTTCCCTCTGCGCGTTCTCTGCCCAAGTCCCCATTGGACGTCTCTCCTGCATTCCTATGCGCTCCTGTCTCACTGAGTTTCATCTCCACCCAATAGCTCTTCCTTTCCCGTTAGAGACACGACATAGGATGTCCTCTTCGCGCATACTTTTAACGCTTTTCCTACGCAGCGTGCTTCGCCTCCCCTCCAACCCCAACAACTCTCAATATCCACCACCGTAAACCGTCCTTCCAAGTGGTGCAAGTGCCTCACATTGCCCCGGGGACATTTTGGGGTAACCGAGTCAGCCAGCAATCTACCGCGCCACCAGTTCGAGACTAGTGTGTGTTCGTGCGTGTGTGGGCACGAGAGAGAGAACATGGAGGACGCGACGAACCACCTCCTGTCGTATTACTTACCCGCCTACTGGGTCATAAATATATGTAGCGCTTCGGTGAACAAGGCACCCACTTAAACCAGGACAAAAAAAAATATTAAAGCAGCTTTGCCGATTTGGTGCCAAGCCTGGAGAGAGTCCGTAGATGAGCAGCAATCTTCGTGTCTTTTTAGTTTTTTTCTTCTCTTCTTCTTTTTAAGCATCTGGTCCCAGCTTTTTCGGCGTTTTTTTCTTGTTGTTTTTGCTTATCCATTTTCTCTCTTCTTTCTTTCTGAATATATTTCTCACTTGCTTCATCTTTCGATTTTTATATTTTGTTTGTTTTGTCATGCTTCCCTGACCAATGTTTGTCACGCTTCCCCCACCCGAACGAAATGGCTGGTTTTCGCCGTCACCGATATTCCATCGACAATGTTATAGATCTTGTGACGAATGTTCAGCATCAAAAGGCACGTAAACGATCATCTGTGGCCATGTTCCTTGATGTAAAAGGAGCATACGACAACGTTCTTCATGACGCCATCCTCGAAGCCGTTGAGTCAGTGGGCCTAGGTGGACAAATATATTGTTGGACACACAGTTATTTACAAGGGCGGATATTTTTTGTGCACACTGCAGATGGTCCAACCTCCCAAGATCCCACGCATAGTGGAGTTCTGCAAGGTGGCGTTTTGAGTTCAAACGTTTTCAACCTCGTTCTTATTGGTATTGTCAAACGACTACCGAGTGTGGTCAAGCTATCTATGTGCGCTGACGACATCTGCGTCTGGGTTTCTGGCGTGACAAGACCTCAGGTACGTGCAAGACTTCAGAAAGCTGTGACATTGGTATCAGTCTACCTTAATAAACAAGGTCTGAAGATCTCGGCAGCGAAATGCGCATTGATTGCTTTTAGTCGAAAGCCAATGAGACCATACACTACATCTATCTATCCACGGCCAAGACACACCATATTTCAGGACGCCCAGATTTTTAGGCGTATTCATTGATAGAGACCACTGCTGGGGCCCACATATGGCCCACTTGAAGAAGAGTCTTACACACATTGCTAATTTATTAAAGTGTCTTGGAGGAAAAACCCAGGGGACTTCAGTACATGCAATGATGCAATTGTACAAGACGCTTTTTCTCGGCTATTTGTGATACAGCTTGCTTGTGCTGACTAATACCTGCCGAACCAGCATTTGCACTGTCAAAAGCATCCAGGGTATGTCTCTGCGAGTTTGTCTGGGGTTACCGCGATGTTCGTTAACAGCTGAGACAAATGCGATCGCAAATGATTACCCGCTCAAAACGCATATCATAATGAAAATGCTCAGAGCACAAGTAAGGCATCTCACTCGCGCCCCTGCCCATCATCTAGCCTCACTGCGAGAAGACCAACGTCGTGCCTTATTTTGCGAGACAGTCTTGACATATCGTACATGCATACCCACGGGATATACAGTTCCGTCTAGAATTGCACCTCTCCCATGGTGTATGGCTAATCCACATGTAAAACTCACAGTTCGAGGCATATGGTCAAATGCTCGGCTCTCGTCTCCAGCGTTAAAGCAGCTCTCTCTTCTCTTATTGTATGATAAGTACTGTGAGCATAACCATTTAGATACTGACACTTCTACTAAAGTAGATGTGTCTGTGGGGTCGGGGATCTTTCCTGCAACAGCGACAACGGCGAAGATTCGGTTATCTCACCAGACGTCCCCGAACGCTGCGGAACTTGCTGCTCTACGTTGCGCAGTTAAAGTCATTAAACACCAAGAAGCCAAGACATGGAGCGTGTTCACGAACTCCAAAGTAGCAGTACAGTGTTTGGTGTTCACCTTACAACGGTGACCTCATGAACAACTAGGGTTGAAATTAGAGAGTTACTTCACCACCTCTTCAAAGAAGGACACGAAATCACGTTTCAGTGACTTCCAAGTCAGCGGCATATTGGGCAACAAACATGCCGATGCAGCTGCTCGATCAGCACACGAGCATAGTGAAGAAAAATTCATTATATTTTCAAGGACTGATGCTGCAATAAAAATTCTAAGAATTGCTAATTAAGAAGTAAAATCCCTGTGGAACGCTGACACGGAAGGTAAACTAATGATAGACAAACAGGCCACTGAGAAAATAAAAAAAAATGGCAGATCCCACGTACAGTGGGAATCGATGGTATGCGAAGCACAAATGAGGAAAGTGATAGCTAGGTCACTTTAAAATCAGCACAACGATAAGAGGTGGAGGTAAATTATGCCGTACATGACTTCCATGTCATTATGATTATGTTTGGACGTTTCACTTACCTTCGTAACCTATTAACGTCACCTGATACCAACTTTGGTATATATGGAGCTTGCGAAACGGCCGCGAGCGTGCTATGAGCGTACATGTAGTCATTTATTATATGAAATACATAACATGAATATCATATTTGGACGTGTCATTTACATTCATCGTCCCTTAACGTCACGTAATACCAAATTCGGTAGATGTGGAACTAGTGAAATGGCCGCGAGAACGGTATGAGCGTAATATGTAGCCATGCGTTACATGAAACGCATAATAAGATTATCAAGTTTGGACGTGTCATTTATTTTCATCATCTATTCACTTCCCGTGATAGCAAATTTGGTACATGCGGATCTAGCGCAACTGCGGCGAACGCGTTTTGAAGGGCCCAATATATTCCTACGCAACGTTGACGCACGCGCCGGCTGGGCGCAGCGACGCCACGCACGCAAAACGCGAACAATCCAGGCGCGACCAGCGTCCGTCGGCGCGGCCCAGTGGCAACCGGCGCAAAATGCGACATGCTGCACTTCGCGCCGACGACGTCCTATCCAACGGTCTTATTCATTACCATGACGTACCGAGGCACGTGGGCGTCAGAGTCTGCAAGGATCCTGCTTGATCTGGGCCTTGGACGAGAAGATATTAAAGTGGCAACCATAAGGTGTCTCCTAGGAGGCCTGCGGGCATTTAGGGTGCACCAAAGGTCGACGTCGCTACGTAACAGACGCGACCGACATGAGCTCGAGTAGCCAATTTCGAACGCTGCAAGCGCAGCCCTGGCAGCTAAGCAAAGCTGCCAAACGGGTCCCTCTGCCCTTTCAGAGTGGCAAGATAACAGAAATCTGAGGGCTTGCCTCACTCCAGGAGTTGGTGCCCAATGATGATGTTATAAAAAAATACTAGAAGTGTTACACTGTAGCACCGCGTCTGCCTCTCTTCATGATGGACGGACACCATGTGCGCTCAAACGCACATGCGTCAAAACAACGCAGTGCGGCATGCGCCTGAGAGTATATGGCATGCAGATCAGCAATGAAGGTCAGTTGACAGATCCACTGATCTCTACTTGGGAGATATCGGCACCTGGCGTAGCAGCGCTGGCATGACGCGATAAAACAAACGCCGGCGCGCGCGTGCACTGGCTCACGTCGAAGTGTATTGGTGGCTTGAGTGTTGCGTGTAATACTGTTCTTACTTGACACGCATCTCATGATTATCATATTTGCACCAGTCACATACCTTCGTCATCCATTCATGTAATGTAATACCACATTTTGGCAAATGTGAACGTAGTGAATAGGCCGCGAGTGCATCATGAGTGTAGGACGCAGTCATGTTATTACATGACGCCCATGTCATGATTATTATGTTTGCACCAGTCGCATACGTTCGTCTTTCCTTCACGTCCAGTATTACCGAATTTGGTTCATGAGAAGCTACCGAAATGGCCAGGAGCACATCATGAGTGTGGCATGTAGGTATGTTGTTACATGACGCGCATGTCATGATTTTCATGTTAGGGTCGGTCGCTTGTGTTTCGCCATGCAGTCATGTCATACCATACCAGTTTTGCAACATATCATGTGAATAAAAGCACCGGAAGGGCAGCAAGACCATGACATGTAAATAATTACTTTAATGACATACGTCTCTTGATTTTCATGTTATGACTAGTCGATTATGGTCGTCATACAGTCATGTTATATCATACCACGTTTGGTATTGATACCACTATTCAAACGGCCAGGAGAGCAAAAAGTCGTAGGCGGCTTGATAGATAGATAGATACGCTCAAAGTCGCCGAAGTTTGCCTAGAAATGCTCCGCATTCATTAAAAAAACAAACAAATAAATTGAGCGATGTGATACCACAGTTATCACCAGTTTAGTGGACAAAAGGCAAAAAACCCAAAACTGCTTCGAAGCTGCCCTCGTCGAGGAGGTGGCACTTTGGCGGCATTGAGAAAGCTTGAACAACTATGCAAGCGACAGGAATGCTAAACTTGTACTGATGTCTTAAATTTGCTCGCACAATACTTTTGGGAACATTTCTCCTTTCTGGAGCAAATCAAGAATAATGTGTTAAGTAGAAACAAGTTTCTGATATTGTTTTGTGTCACGCACAATATTAAAAGAGACTAATATGATATTTAACCAAGCTCAGATTGAATGTCATTGATGACTTCAATAAGAATAAAAAGTAAACAGTTAAGTGATTTTTTGAATGAAATTAACCAGCTAAACTCCAGGGCGAGCAAACCCGAACACAAGAAATAAGGCACGACACCACAGACGCTTTCAGAGCATTCTCCAAACACTAATCGGATGACTTCTGTAAGCACACTTGCTTGGTTCCTAATACAGCAATTATAATAAAAATTTTAGTGTTGTAGGCCGCCATGCGCTATGCAGCTCTTCGTCGTTTTTCTGAGAAGCGTGGTATCCGCTAAATACTTGCAAGCAATTTAGTGTGCCAATTATTCATGCAGGGACTTACCACGATGTGGAATTAAGGGTGAAGTGGGCATGCGCCACAGTTATTAGACGAACAAGAACAAGATTTTGTAATGGGTTGGAGCATTGGACGGGCCATTCGTTACACTATTCATATTGCGCGAAGACTGGTTCATTTTTTTTGCTGTCTTGAAGACGCTCTATAAGTCGTATTAACGTGATTGATTTCCCGCTATCAAGCCTGCCCAAGGCAAATTTGCCAGGAAGTCCCAAGCACCGGCATGGCTCAGTGATAGAAAATACTGGGCTGGCCCCCAGTGGACCCGTGATCGAGCCCCAGTGTGTTGTTGGTGCTAGGTTTTTTTTTTCTTATTTCGTGCGATGTGGTTAAGGACACCAGCGGCAGCGGCAGTGAACAGCGTGTTACCCGAGTTGTGATCTCACAACAGCTTTCGCTGTAAAAAACCCGAAAACTTGTATTGCATGCCCATTCAACATGAAAGTCTATCAATCTGGCAAGCGTCAGGGTCTACGTGAGAGATAACTGTTAAGGGACTTCAATTCATGTACGTGCAAGTTTATCAGCAGGTTAGCTCACGCACGCGGTGTCGCTGTTATTGATATGTGGTGGCTCAATTATCAGACGCGTTTTCTGAATCCTATGCTGGTACTAAACTGCAGGTTTGGAGATTAATAGCGTGCACCTAAATTTTCGAGTGTAAAACAATAAGAATAAGAGGAATGATATCAAGGATTTTTGTCCTTAAACCATCATATATGATTATGGCGCAGTAGTGAAGAACTCCGAAGATTAGAACCATCTGGTTTTTATTTTTAGCGTGGCCTGAGATGGCACAGTAGACGAGCCTCTGAAGTTTAACCCTGATCGAAATGCAACCACCATAGCCGGAGTCGAACCAGCGAACTTGGGATAAGCAGCCTAGCACCCTAATCGCTGCACTATATCGCGGTGACGTACAGATAGATTGGAAGGTAAGCTTTCGGTTCGCGATCACACATGTTTCAATAAGCCTTGTTTCATGTAGCGTCCCGTCTGTCCAATGTTTACCAGAATGAATACGTACCAACAAACTTAGCTCTCTGTTTTTCTTAGCCTGATAAATCCAGCGCTTCGCCTTCGAAGCAATTCTATAGCGAAGGAGACGGTGCACTTCGCGACCTCTTCATTGTTTCCGTGCAACTCGGTTGAAAGCGCTGCTTGCGCTCTCACGTCTGACATTCGATGCACGCGCATTCGTTCAGTTCAGTAAAGCACGTTACACATTCGGTTAGTTTCTGGGCCTTTCTTCTAACCTGGAAATAGGTAACAGCCGGCTTAAAGCTATCATGTCTGACAACCGCCGGCCAAACCCCACCACCGACATTGTACGCACTCCTTATATAAAAACGGCAACGAAATTTCCTTTCAACTTACTTCATATAAGTTAGAGCATGGGGCTGGAACCTTGTTTTTTATCCAGGTGCGATGGCTAAAGTCACTAAAAATTGGTCTTATAGATCTGCGTGGATTGTTTACACTGCATGGATATGTAAGTAACCAAGTTTGTTCGCCATCAACACAATGCCTGTTAAACAAAAATGTAAAGGATATTGCCGGAAGCTTCGAATGAAATTCACAGCCACGCTTCATTGTTCCACGTTCCGCTTCGAAGCGCCTCTGTCGCCCATGAAAAGCACAGATGAGAATTCACATGTCGTACTTCGTTCACGCCCCCTCTCTTTGTATCTGAGCACTCAAACCGCGAACAAGAAATCGAAGGCACATTGACAAAACATGGAGCTCCGCGCTTTAGTGGGCTGCCCCCGAATGCGAATAGCGCTCTATAGAATCGTCCCCCATTCGTTTTCTGCTGTTTTTTTTGTTCACCTTTCGTTTTTCTTTCTCAAGTAAGCAGTTGGCAACAAGGCGGAGAGGCGCCTAGTTTATAACAGATGCCCCGGGGTATTTTGAGGAGATAATCAAGTTGGGCGCTCTTTGGCACCGCCACTGGAGGACTCCCTTTAATGCTGACAGGCCTATACACCCTTTCCAATCGACCCAAAGCTTTGTTTCCGAAGTTTCTACACGCCTGCCATATATATTGTCCATCCTCTTTGCTGCCTTGATGTGGCTGGCTTCGTCGCGCCAAAGTGAATTGCAGCGTTGGAAGCTTTTCTAGAAAGAAAAGGAAGGCAAACATAGGGAAGTAAGTGTTTTGCACTCGGTAGTGCGTTAGCCGACAAAAGTAAACAATGGTGGCCTTGAAACACGTCTGCGCATATACTGTTGGCCGTCCGTATTCCTTTAAAAAAAGCAGTCGATGTTAGAAAATGCTAGTGGTGAATTTCACTTTCCATTCACGGCTTTCTACAAAGAAGAGCTTTTTTGCAAATCCCGGTCTGTTCACCCGCTTCAAGAGTGGTATGATGGCAGTGACACTCAGTACTATGCGCCTCTTAGCGTTGGCGCTTGCTGTGATCTATGCGAGTTTTCTTGCCTAGATGTGTGAATGAAAGACCTTGCATGCATGCATCCTTTTCGAGAGTTCGTGCTCTCATGCGTGCGGCATATACAGTTATCACTACTTACAAAAGCATATTCATAATAACTGAACACACCGGATTTGAGGTATACATTCATATGCCGGATTAAGAGCGATATACTCCTACCACGAACAAAAAAATTTTATGCACTCTAGAAAAGTATTATCTGCCCTAAATTAGTAGCTTTACTTTGTTAGTGCAACCAGTTCTTCTCATCATTATGTACTAATTATTGTAGATTTGCTTTATTTACCCAACTTTATTGTTCTTGCTTAAATAGAAAAACTATTGATTTCATGGGCAGTCAGTCCACTCAGATGACCCCAGAATTGAGCATTAACTTTGTAATGAAGTCTGCCTGTTGGTTTGTTTTTTGATAAAGAAAGGCAAAATGAACCAGGTATGAAAACAGATGTGCGCTCACGCATTACAACTCAAGCCGAGCTGTCGTGAAACTGATTCATATGTGTTCGAATTATAGCATTCTTATATACTCGGGGTTTCTTAAGAAAAAAACTACGCCATATCTCTTGATTAAGGGACCACGCAGGGAAGGGGAGCATTGACTTTCTGCATCGCGAGCAGTCAGTTTTTTTTTTCAATCAAGAAGCTTGCTAGCAGGCTCTGCTTGCGTTGACTTGTTGTCTTTTCACAAACGTTTGAGCAGCACTTGCAGTGACTTCGATCTGTTTTTTTTTTTTTGCATTAGCACAGCAGACCGATCACTGAAACCAAAGAAATGTCATTCTAGCTACGACGACTTAAAGTTTTTCGGCCAACTTGTATAGCCATGATGAACGGCCCCTTATCTTATAATAAAAATTGGCGTATGCTTAAGCTTCAGCTTTATGAGTTGAACGCAATAGCGATAATCTGTTCCTAGTGCCTGATTTTAGTACTCAGTGCATGAAACCTTTTAGAACCAGCTGTGAACTCTTTACATAGCATTGATTGTGCAGTAGCATGTGCGCCTTTTGTAGTGGGTGACTGACTTCAAATAATGAATCAATCACTCAATCAATCAATCAATTCATTATTTTATTTCCTTTTGATTAGGGGGAGTACAGCACATAAAGCTCAAAAGCTTGACGAGGTCCTGACCCCATTCACAAGTTGGCAAAGCAGCAGGAATGGCAGACAATCATGCATAACGAATATCAAATAAACTTATAGGTATAACATCACGAAAAATGCGCCCCCCCCCCACGGTGGTCTAGTGGCTAAGGTACTCGGCTGCTGACCCGCTGGTCATGGGATAGAATTTCGGCTGCGACGGCTGCATTTCCGATGGAGGCGGATTGTTGTAGGCCCTTGGGCTCAGATTTGGGTGCATGTTAAAGAACCCCAGGTGGTCGAAATTTCCGGAGCCCTCCACTACGGCGTCTCTCATAATCATATGGTTGTTTTGGGATTTTAAACCCTAAATATCAATCAACATCACAAAATACAGAAAATATTGCAAACAACGCTTAAATTAAAAAGAAAGTAGTTGAAATGTGTGGTCATAAAGTGACATGAACATGAAAAGGCAATAATTGAAAGGAAAAAATGAACATGAATTCTGCGAGCTGTATTATTCAGAAAAATATACAGCTGGGCGAAGTGTTTAATGTGACAGTTTTGTTTATAGGAAGGATCAAAATCTTCTGAGTTTAAAAAGTATAAATGAGAAGGTAGTCTGTAGGACAATGATCGTTTGTCATGAAACGTTCTTGGGGTGGGTACAGTCCGAACTTCTTTGTGCCTGGTGAGTCGAACACTTGTGTTTACGTAATTAAGTTTAGCAAGATTTATTGTGGTATTGGTACAATGCTTAACAAACTCTTTATAACATAACATCAGCCTCTAATTGTACAAAGAGAAAACCGGAAGAATATCATATTTTGTAAAAAGTTTTGTAGAGGACAGATAGTGTTCAGCAGCAATATGTCGCATAGCACTTTTCTGCAGTAAATGCAACTTGTGCGAATTCGTCACACCAGTGGTGCACCACACTAAGCTTCAGTACTGTAAAAAAGATCATACAAGTGTCTTTTATATCATAATTTTCACTTTAGTTGGAAGAATATATCGCATACGTGCAAGGACACGAATAGCCGATGACATCTTAGAGTGTAGACTATCAGTATGTACATTCCACGTAAGGGCTTGTGAAAAATATACTCCAAGAATACTAACGGAGTCAACCATGTTTAACTGCTGAGAGTCCAGAAATATATTCATCCTATTTATGAAGGTTTTTCTTTTAGGCATATTGTCACGGGGTCGTGACGTGGCCGAAGACAGGAGACTTCGTGTTGGGGTTTAACTGTTTATTTGGGCGAACCTGTGCCCGGTAAATGGAAAGTCCAATTACAGCAGCAGTCTCGCACAGATAGCAGTCTCGGACTGATCGCGGCGAACGGAACGTCGGCCTTCGATCAACAACTGACAAGCGGCGAAGCGCGTCGGCATTTATACTCTTGCCGTCGAATGTTCCAGCGTTATAGCTGGCGGTGGCGTAGCTTCCAGAACAATCTGTACCGTTCGCACAGTGGGCGTGATCTTATCGAAATGATCTACTACAGTCCGGAACCTTCTAGAAAACTGCAGGCGCGGTTTGCGCTAAGAATCGTGTGGTGTTTTGGGACGATAACAAAAACTTGGGAAATGGAACGTGGCATTGCCCCCCTCTGAAAAAAGGCATCGTCCCGATGCTTTAACTAAAGATGAAAGTACAATAATAATGCAAGAAAGTACAATGAATAAATTCTGATACAACAATAATACAAAAAAAACACTGGTTCAGTTTGTTAACGCGCATGAAACGGCTTGAGGCGCGCGACATGGACGACTTCAGGTCGCGATCGGCGTCGTTGAGAGTTCGTGATGCCGTCGGGGACAACCTCGTAATCAAGTGGGTCAAGACGTCGAACCACCTTGTACGGTCCGAAGTACCGTCGCAGAAGCTTTTCACTTAGTCCACGTCGGCGTATCGGCGTCCACACCCAAACACGTTCACCGGGCTGGTATTCCACGAAGCGTCGTCGAAGGTTGTAACGGTGGCTGTCGGTCGTCTGTTGATTCTTGATACGGAGACGCGCAAGTTGTCGGGCTTCTTCGGCTCGTTGAAGGTACTCACTCACATCGAGGTTTTCTTCGTCGGTGACGTTGGGTAACATGGCATCGAGCGTCGTTGCCGGGCTCCTTCCATAGACCAATTTGTATGGAGATATCTGCGTCGTCTCCTGCACCACCGTGTTGTATGCGAAGGTCACATACGGAAGAATGGCGTCCCACGTCTTGTGTTCGACATCGACGTACATTGACAGCATGTCGGCGATCGTCTTGTTAAGCCGCTCGGTGAGGCCGTTGGTCTGTGGGTGGTACGCGGTCGTCCGGCGGTGGTTTGTTTGGCTGTATGCCAAGATCGCTTGAGTTAAGTCGGCAGTGAATGCCGTTGCTCTGTCGGTGATAAGGACCTGCGGGGCGCCGTGACGTAGGACGATATTTTCGACGAAGAACTTAGCTACCTCGGATGCACTGCCTTTTGGCAGGGCTTTTGTTTCGGCGTAGCGGGTGAGGTAGTCGGTAGCTACCACGATCCACTTGTTTCCGAAAGCCGACGTCGGGAACGGCCCCAGTAGGTCCATACCAATCTGCTGGAAAGGTTGGCAAGGTGGATCAATTGGCTGCAGAAGTCCCGCTGTCCTTGTCGGCGGTGTCTTGCGTCGCTGACAGTCCCGGCATGTTCTCACATAATGAGTGACGTCGGTGGTAAGACGTGGCCAGTAGTACCTTTCTTGTATCCTCGCGAGCATGCGAGAAACACCGAGGTGCCCTGCCGTCGGATCGTCGTGCAGGGCCTGCAGGAGTTCTGGTCGCAGAGCTGAAGGCACCACAAGGAGGTACTTAGCTCGAAGCGGTGAAAAGTTTTTCTTTTGTAGAAGACCGTTTCGTAGAAAGAACGACGCAAGTGCGCGCTTGAATACCTTCGGGACTTCGGTGGTCCTGCCTTCGAGGTATTCTATTAGGGCCTTAAGTTCCGGGTCGGCCCTCTGTCGTTCAGCGAAGTCGTCGGTAGTTATCGTTCCTAAGAAGTAGTCGTCATCCGGGTCGTCGGGTAGCGGTTGGTCGACAGGCGCACGAGAGAGACAGTCGGCGTCGGAGTGTTTTTTGCCGGACTTGTAAATGACAGTAATGTCATATTCTCTAAGTCTCAGGCTCCATCGTGCGAGGCGACCTGAAGGGTCCTTCAAGGTGGCTAGCCAACACAATGCGTGGTGGTCGCTCACAACTTTGAAGGGCCTGCCGTAGAGGTAGGGGCGAAATTTCGACGTAGCCCAGATGATGGCGAGGCACTCCTTTTCTGTTGTGGAATAATTTGATTCTGCTTTGGATAGCGATCGGCTGGCGTAACTAATAACCCTTTCAAGTCCGTCAGCCCTCTGCACAAGAACGGCGCCAAGACCTACGCTGCTTGCGTCAGTATGTATTTCTGTCTCGGCGAATTCGTCGAAATGGGCAAGTAACGGAGGCGTCTGGAGGCGATGTTTTAGCTCCTGGAAAGCGTGTTCCTGCGGCGTTTCCCACTTAAACTCCACGTCGGCCTTGGTAAGGTTAGTGAGAGGATCGGCGATGCGGGCGAAGTTTTTCACGAACCGCCTATAATAGGCACACAGGCCCAGAAATCGGCGCACGGCTTTCTTGTCAGTGGGCGGCGGGAAGTCGGCGATGGCGGCTGTTTTCCGTGGATCGGGACGAACTCCAGACTTGCTGATAACGTGCCCCAGGAACAAGAGCTCCTCATACGCAAATCTGCACTTTTCTGGCTTCAGTGTGAGTCCGCAAGTCTTGATGGCTTGAAGTACAGCTTCAAGGCGCCGAAGATGCTCGTCGAAACTCGAGGAAAACACGACGACGTCGTCCAAGTACACGAGGCAAGTCTGCCACTTCAATCCTGCCAGTACTGTATCCATAACGCGTTGAAAAGTTGCAGGCGCTGAGCAAAGGCCGAAGGGCATCACCTTAAACTCGAAGAGGCCGTCCGGTGTTATAAACGCCGTCTTCTCTCGGTCTCTTTCGTCGACTTCGATTTGCCAATAGCCAGTCTTGAGGTCCATTGACGAAAAGTACTTGGCGTTATGGAGCCGATCAAGTGCGTCGTCTATTCGTGGGAGAGGATACACGTCCTTTCTTGTGATTTTGTTCAGGCGGCGATAATCGACGCAGAAACGTAGGGTTCCATCCTTTTTCTTCACTAACACTACGGGGGATGCCCATGGACTCTTGGACGGCTGGATAATGTCATCCCGCAGCATTTCATCAACTTGTCTCTTCATGGCCTCACGTTCTCGCGTCGAAACTCTGTACGGACTCTGACGGAGTGGTCTGGCATTTTCTTCGGTTATGATGCGATGTTTCGTGATTGGGGTCTGCCAAATTTTTGATGACGACGAAAAGCAATCTTCGTATTGCAGGAGCAGGGCCTTGAGCTGTTCTTGGTTATCGTTCGGAAGTCTGGGATTGACGTCGAAAGCTATAGGAGGGGCTTGGTTCCTCTGAGCAGGTTCCGCAGAATCGGCGAGGGCGAAAGCACTGGTGGCTTCGACAATTTCTTCGATGTATGCGACCGTTGTTCCTTTGTTCACATGTTTGTACTCATTGCTGAAATTCGTGAGCATAACCGTTGCTTTGCCTCCCCGCAGCTCTGCAATTCCTCTTGCGACGCAAATATTTCGGGTGACCAACAGATGCTGACTGCCTTCAACGACGCCTTCCAAGTCAGGTGATTTAGGAGCGCCGACTGAAATAATGACGCTTGAGCGAGGCGGAATGGTGACTTGTTCTTCCAGCACATTCAAGGCATGGTGTCCTGACGGCGTGCGCGGCGGTAGTGCTTCTTCTGTGGATAACGTTATCGACTTTGTTTTTAAGTTGATGACAGCACCATGGAGGCATAAGAAGTCCATGCCAAGGATGACATCTCTCGAGCAACGCTGTAGGACTACGAAGTCTGTAGGATAAATACGGCCGTTAATGGTGACTCTCGTTGTGCAGATGTCTGCAGGCGTTACGAGATGACCTCCGGCTGTGCGGATTTCAGGGCCTTTCCAAGCTGTCCTAACTTTTTTTAACTTCGCGGCGAACGACCCACTGATGACAGAATAGTCGGCTCCAGTATTGACGAGAGCGGTCACACTGTGGCCGTCGATAAGAACGTCGAGGTCGCTAGTTCGCCGTCTCGCATTACAGTTAGGGCGTGGCGTCGGGTCACGGCTGCGTCGGCTTGTTCCGCTGCTTCCATGTTGCGTCGTCAGGCCACCTCCGGTAAGTGAGCTTTCACCGTCAGGGCTTTGCCTGTTTGGCGTTGTGTTCGGAAAGCTCCGTCGCGGCGTCGTCGTCGTCGGAGGATCTTCGGTAGTTCGTCGCACAGCAACCGCACCTCCACCGGTTGCTGCCCTTAGTTTCCCGGATACGGGCTAGGAGACCGGCCCCGCGTTGGGCCAGAGTACTGCCGGTGGTGCGGTGACGTGCGGCGGCTGGGTGACGGCGAACGCGAAGGGCTTCGTGGTGTCCACCCAGTTCCTGTCAGGTAGTCGGCGATGTCACGTGGTCGTTCTCCTGGCTGTGGACGCGGTGCATTCACGGCGAAGCCACGCAGTCTCATCTGTCGGTACTGGCAACGGCAGTATGTGTGTCCGGCCTCGCTGCAGTGGTAGCAGAGCGGGCGATGGTCAGGGGTGCGCCAGACGTCAGTCTTCCTCGGTGCACTGCGCCGGGCCGCTGGCGAACGGTATGACGTCGGTGGCGGTGGTGGCGGCGCTGGCGTCTGTCTATGGAAGTGCGATGGGGCGGCGTTTTGGCGTGGACAGGGAGGAGCGTTGTGGCGCAGTGCAGCGGAGTAGCTCATAGCTTCCGGCTCGGCCAGTGGTGCGTGGGAAATTTGAAGCGATTGCCGAACTTCTTCTCGCACAACGTCGGCGATCGAATCCACTTGAGGGTGCGCCGAAGGCAACAGTTTGCGCAGCTCTTCCCGCACGATTGCTCGGATTGTTTCACGCAGGTTTTCAGAGTCACTGGTTTGAGCAGCAGCGCATTCTGGAATCAGGCGACGATTATACTGTCTGGTGCGCATGTCAAGGGTTTTTTCGATGGTGGTCGCCTCGGATACAAATTCTTGGACGGTGTTCGGTGGATTTCTCATTAGTCCCGCGAAGAGCTCCTGTTTGACCCCTCGCATGAGGAAACGAACTTTCTTCTCCTCAGGCATGTCTGGGTCAGCGTGACGAAATAGGCGGGTCATCTCCTCTGTGAAAATTCTAACCTTCTCATTTGGAAGCTGAACCCGGGTCTCTAGTTGAGCAACGGCCCTTTCTTTGCGAGCGACGCTCGCGAACGTTTGCAGAAATGCGCCGCAGAAGACGTCCCACGTTCGGAGCGTGGACTCATGATTCTCTAGCCAGGTCCTTGCGGTGTCTTCCAGGTAGAAGTACTCACGACGGAGCTTTTCTTCGTTGTCCCAGTGGTTGAGGGTGGCCACACGGTCGTATGTTTCCAGCCAGGTCTCCGGGTCTTCGAACGATGACCCATGGAAAATTGGTGGTTCCCTGGGTTGATGCATCACCATCGTGGGCTGGGATGCGGCGGTTGTCATAGTCGCTGCAGTCGCAGTCATGGTCTTGGTCTTCCGCGCCTTGTCTTCTAGAAGCCCGTACTCCGGTGGTAGCCCTTGCTGTCGGCGGCTTGTTCGCTGCTCCTGGTTGGCGTCGGTGTCTTCTCCGCGACGTGGGCTGGGTTCACGGCTTGACGGGGGCGTCCGGTACATGAACGAAGCAGCACCTCCACCAGATGTCACGGGGTCGTGACGTGGCCGAAGACAGGAGACTTCGTGTTGGGGTTTAACTGTTTATTTGGGCGAACCTGTGCCCGGTAAATGGAAAGTGCAATTACAGCAGCAGTCTCGCACAGATAGCAGTCTCGGACTGATCGCGGCGAACGGAGCGTCGGCCTTCGATCAACAACTGACAAGCGGCGAAGCGCGTCGGCATTTATACTCTTGCCGTCGAATGTTCCAGCGTTATCGCTGGCGGTGGCGTAGCTTCCAGAACAATCTGTACCGTTCGCACAGTGGGCGTGATCTTATCGAAATGATCTACTACAGTCCGGAACCTTCTAGAAAACTGCAGGCGCGGTTTGCGCTAAGAATCGTGTGGTGTTTTGGGACGATAACAAAAACTTGGGAAATGGAACGTGGCAATATATAAAATTACTAGTGTTTTTGAAGGGTTTCGTTTCAGTAAATTCAATGATGCCCGGGAATCTATAGCAGACCGTGTTTTATTAGCCATTTTTTCTATCTCTGTTTGCAAACTTCCTGTAATGAAAAACTGTTGTGTCATCGGCGTAAGAGACAAATGTTCCGTTTTTGTGCAGTTTACAATGTCATTATTATAAATCATAAATAAAAGTGGCCCTAAAATACTTCCTTGTAACATATCAACAACAATCGGCTTCCTTGCAGATATTTCAATGTTGGGATCTACAAATTGTGTTCTGTCTGAAAGATTGGATTTTAAAAGAGCATGTGCTGTCCCATGCACACCATAGGTTTCTAATTTGCCCAGAAGGATGGAACAACTGATTAAGTCAAATGCCTTAGAAAAGCCGACGTATATGCCCAATGCCATTTTTTACGTATAAATGCATCTATGACTATTTTATGAGTCAATGGGGCTGTCACAGTAGAGCGATGCTTCCTGAACCCATGTTAAAAATATTGAAAACAAAATTTGGTGATTAAAAACTGATAATAATGCGATATGCATTAATTTTTTATTGCTTTTGAAAAAACTGGGATTATTGAAATAGGTCAATAAATGTTTATATTCTGTTTATCATCACGCTTGTAAACTGGAGCAACGCTCGAGATCTGCATTTGTTTTGGAAACACACCTGTAGATAAGACTAAATTATAAATATGGGTAAGAACAGGGCATATAATATCAAGAACATACTTTATGGGGTGAATATGTATACTATCGGCGTCCAAGGAACGCCTGTGACTAATATTACTGAAGCAACAAAAAACTTCTGCTGGTGTAGTTGAGGCAAGAAGTAGAGTGTTACTGAACGCGTTTACAGGCAGGAACTGAGCATAGAAGCCGAGGCCATGAACAATATTTAACTGAAGTTTCAATGAAAATAAATCATTAAATGCATTCGGTATCGCGTTTCCCAAAGGTTCTGACCATTATTATTCAAAACGTCCGCAATAACTGAAAGTGAAGTAGGTTTTAACAAAGCATTCAGTTTGCGCCAGACCACATCGCTTTTTGATTAACTGGGTCACTAAACATTGTTACGAAATAAGCTTCCTTTGTATACCTAAGCTAACTCATTAAACTATTTTGATATTTTTTAAAATCTCTTAGTAGGAGTGGATCTCTAGACTTCATAAACTGAGCATAGAGGGCATGTTTGCGTCTTTTATTATACAAAGAAGCTCAGGCGTTAGACAAGGTTTCCGTGCCCTGGTTGCCCGTGCCATTTGGGGGGGGGGGGATAATCATCGTAAAGTGTTTGGAAAGTGCTAAAAAAGGCATTGTATGCAAAGTGACTATCTTTCCTTGGTAAAACCTCTTGGGAAATAGCTTAGCGAAATGCTTCAGGATTTGATGAGGTAATAGATTAAATATGCAGTGGCTTTTTAGTTTTACTAGCAATAGAATGCATTTGATTCACCAATAACTATAATACCCAGGTGATCACTGATCACTAATGTCAGTGTATACAACATCGGTCTCTAACAAGTCGGGGGTAATGTTTAGATGAATACATCTTACAGGGATGCGCCGTCAATAGTCACGCGTGTTACAGGAGATAACGTGTTTAAAAACCGTAAGATGTGATGAGTGAATAGCAATATTTTTGTTACGGGGACAATGAAAGCATGTTTATATATACGTGACCACCAAAGGCTAGGTTGATTTTCTCTTCTAATCATTAGATCAAAAGCTTTTCAAGGAATGCAAGAAATCGGGTTGCAACACCAGAAGGAGGTGTGTGCGTGACGGAGAACATGTTATTGCTCTGCAATGTTGATGATTGATATCTGGGGTTTAACGTCCCAAAACCACTATATGATTATGAGAGACGCCGTAGTGGAGGGCTCCGGAAATTTAGACCACCTGGGGTTCTTTAACGTGCACCCAAATCTGAGCACACGGGCCTACAACATTTCCGCCTCCATCGGAAATGCAGCCGCCGCAGCCGGGATTCGAACCCGCGCCCTGCGGGTCAGCAGCCGAGTACCTTAGCCACTAGACCACCGCGGCGGGGCTGCTCTGCAATGTTAACAACCTCATAATCAGGGGTTATATCAGTTAACTCGACCATGAGCTCAGCCAAGATATTTTTCTTGAAAAAGAGCGTGACACCAACCCATCGCTCCTCACTACGATTACGGAAAAAGGATTGATAGCCAGGAAGCTCAAGCATGTCCGATGTGGGCGTTAACCAAGCTTCAGTTAACATTATTACTGAAAACAATGTTCCGAAAGTGTCGAGTGGCAAGCTGAATTCGTGTATTTTGTTTGGCAGTGAACGAAAATTTTGGAGAAGACGCGTCGGTTCTGGCTTCTTAGCTGAGACTAAACGTTTATTCTGGAAGGCATGCGTAACCCATTATCAAGCCAAGTCACACTTGGTTAGGACGCTTTAGCAAATTTTGGGCAGGTTTCCTTTGCTTCCAATGACACACACCTGGCTGTCCTCTGTTTCTCTCGCCTTGATGCGACAACCATCAGTCCACAGAAACTTCCACTTTTTCCTTTTTCAGAGCTGATGCCCGCGCAAAAAGGCGCTTCTTTTCAGGCGCCAAGCGTTCACTGATGTATATTGAAACGGACGGGATCTGTGGGAGATCAAGGTCTGCCCTAGTTAAACCTAGCTTTCCTAGCTTTGTTTATGAAGTCAGCCTTCTTTGTTTTCACGTAAAATCGGGCTATTAAGTTTTTGTCCTCCTTGGCGGGTACACTCTGAATGACGTCAATGTCTGTAGAGGTCACTGGACATCCTATCTTTTCTCCAAGCTTTTGCAAAGTGGCTTTGCAGCCCTCCCCTTGCACGTAGGGTATACCCTTAATTTCGATGTTGTTGATACGAGAGTATTGCTCTGAATTGGGGAGGCCTCCTCGTTAAGTCCTCGTTTTTTTTTTTCTCAAAGTTTTGTTGTCCAAAACTAACATTTCCTGATCTTGTTTCATTGTTTTATTACTGCGAGTTAAACATTTCAAGACTTTTGCGCATTTTTGCCAACTATTTCCGAAGTGCGTCAACCTCACGCGGCAGTTCTGCATTCGTGACCATGGTTTAAAAAAATACACCAGGTTGGTTGCAGCAGGTGTGGCAAATAGAAACAGTGGAAAGTTTCAATTGAATAAAACTAACCTGCGTAGTGAAAAGCGTTGGCTTAGCGATAGAAACCCGTTGACAAAGCCGCTGCTGCCAACCGATGTGAGGAACGCTGGGCACAATTCCGCTTAAGTAGCGTCGATGGGAGCACCGCACCAGAACCACTCCACGTCAGAGCAGGCAGCTGCACGTGTCACCCCCCGCCGTCTTCAAGGAACGATTCCGCCGGCCTGAAGTGGTCACCACCGACATGCACTGTCTCGGCGCCTGCGCAGTGAAATGCGTTGGTTTAGCGACAGAATCCCGTTGCCAAAGCCGCGTCTGCCAACCGATGCCAAACTATGAAGTCATTATGATACTCCCATGTTGTGATGCCCCATGGCAACGTAAGACTGTACGACGCATTATTACGACCATTTTTAATGTTGTATTGCGAAGCATGTATACAGGACGCGTGTGTTTGTAAAGCACGAAAGTAACGTTCACTGCAGTTCCAAGCAGAAAAAGTTATTTTCACGGTATTCACAAGCAGAGGCATAACTGTGGTAGGGCACCCGCTTGCAACGCAAACAACCCGGGTTCCATCCCCACACACGCCCGAACGATTCCGGGTTCCATTCTCACTGGCCCGCAGGAGTTTTTTATATGCATCTTTCTTAATTTTTCGGTCATAATTGTTCGTTCACGACCAATGACGCTGACACCGACACCACCCTTTCTCCGAAACGATCTCTGTAATGCTACAGACAGACAGATAGACAGGCACAGAAATTTATTAAGGTACTGAGGAACACTATACATCAAGGAGGTAGAGCAGGGGTCGCTCCCACGTCGGAAGGGGTAGGCCGAGCCTCACCGCCAAATCGTGGGCCCTCTGGACAGCCCAGAGTTGATGTGCAAGCTCTGAGCTGCTGAGCGCAGAGCTCCATTCCCTTTTGGTGATGTGCTGAGAATTGCGTAGTGAGGTGCACTGCCATAGCATGTGGTCTAACGTAGATACGGCACCCCAATCGGCGTTAAAAATTGTTTTTACCAACCGAATACAAAGCAGAGCGAATTTAAAAGCCAAATAATGTGAAATAAAGAAAGCATTACAAAAACTAGGGAACGTCGTCTTCCTGTTTGCTGTCTTCCTCTTCATCTCCGACTCTCCGACAGCGCTTTGTACCAATATTTCAAAAAAATGTGATCTCAATTCTCCCTAACAAATGGCAACGAGAATCGCGAAGACTGTAGAAAAACGGACATGCAGAAATGAATATAGTGGTGAATCAATTTATTGTGAGATAAAGGACCTTATGGGAAATTTAATTCATTAAATACACAGAAGACAGAAGAAAACTATGAACACCGCCACAATATATCGATATTGTATTTTTTCTTTTGTAAGCATACGAGTATGTCATGCAGGAATCAGTGTTTCCTCATTAGCCACGCTATTCAAAGTAAGGGCTATATTTCACCTTCATGTTTCACCTTGATGCAGTTGTGTTCATTTTTAGTTGCAAAATTGTCCTATTTTCATAACGTGGCAATCGGGGGCCACCTTATTCAAGAGTACGGTTGAGCAGTAAGAGAACGCCCCGCTGCGGTGGTCTAGTGGCTAAGGTACTCGGCTGCTGACCCGCAGGTCGCGGGATCGAATCTCGGCTTGT
>WOVY01006293.1:0-94697 GCA_013436015.1 Rhipicephalus annulatus | reverse complement strand
GATCTACAGACTACGTGTGTGCGCCTGGCAGTCGCCGTGATCTGTGCGGTACCTTGATTGTAAACTATGTTGCTTTGGGGTTAATTTGCTCTTGGGCTAGCCAAACGCTGCACTTTGTTTTGATTATCGTGGAATTTTCATCAATTTTTGTGGTTTCTGCATTTTTTTTCTCTAATGCATATTATTTTTTGACGCAGCTGTGCTCGGTGCAGTAGTGTATGTTTTGCACCTTTGAAATGCACTTCTTTTCTCTTTTTCTTTTTTTTACACAAACTTATGTAAACCTGCATAATGTTCTCTCCTTGTCCCCCCTACTATAATATCTGTATGGGCACTGTGGGTATTAAATGAAAAAAATAAATATTTACTTGAGGTGCTACGAACAGCTGGCCTGTCGCTCAAGCCCGAAAAATTCCACTTCAACTAAGAGGAGCTCAAGTTTCTCGCCCATGTCTTCAACAGTGATGGAATTCGCCCAGACACCGAGAAAAACACTGGCTGTCGCTGATTTTCCAACTCCGACGAGCAAACACGACGTGTGCCATTTTCTGGGTCTTTGTGCGTACTATAATCGCTTCGTTCCGAACTTTTAAAAAATAGCAGAACCCTGAGACCAACTCATGAGAGACAACGTTGCTTTTGTGTGGGCCCCAGAACAACACGAAGCTTTTTGCGAGCTACGACGACGCCTCAAGCCTCCTCCTATCTTGGGTCATTTCGATGAAAACCGACACTGAAGTGCATACAGATGCGAGTAATGTCGACCTCGGAGCCGTCTGTGCAATGGCAGGAAGGTATCGAGCGAGTGATTGCCTACGCTAGTCGTACGTTATCATCGTCTGAAACAAACTATTCCTCCACAGAAAAGGAATGCCTGGCTGTCGCGTGGGCCATAGCCGAATTCTGACCGTATTTGTACGGGCGACCGCTCAAAGCTGTCACCGACCACCATTCTTTCTGCTGGCTTGCAGGCCTCAAAGACCCCTCAGGTCACCTCGCTCGATGGAGTATCCGCTTACAAGAATTTGACGTTACGCTGGTTTACAAGTCAGGACGCAAGCACACCGATGCTGACCGCCTATCACGTGCCCAGTCTAGTCGATTCCTCCTGAACAAACTGACGATGAATATTTCCTCATGACCGTCACAGCCTCTGACTTGGCTCAGAAACAGCGTGATGACATAGAACTTCGCCTGATCATCTACTTTCTCGAGGACAAGCTTGAACATCCACCACGAACATTGAGGCGCGCGATTTTATCATTTTTCCTCCGTCACAATGTCGCGTACAAGCGTAGCTTTGACTTCAACGCTCGAACCGCCCTATAGGTCGTACCATCTGTGATTCGAGACATTCTTGAGGCGTACCATGACAAACCATCTTCCGGGCAATTAGGGTTCACGCGTACTCTGGCTCGTATCCACCACACGTACTACTGGCCCAAACTGTCCCGTACCGTCAAGCACTACGTCAAAACCTCGCAAGACTGCCAGCGTCGCAAGACTCCGCCCATGAAACCTGCTGCTGGTCTTTTACGACCTGTGGAGCCACTCCGAGAACCGTTTCAACTAGTTGGCATGAACCTGCTAGGTTCATTTCCGAAATCTGCAGCGGAAATTGCTGAATAATACTTGAGACTGACTATTTAACTCGTTGCTGTGAAACACGAGCACTCCGACGCGGTAGAGCAAACGATATCGCGGCATTCTTCCGTCATGTTGTCGTCTTCCGCCATGGTGCACCGGCCGTGGTTCTAACCGACAGAGGCACGGCCTTCACCGCCCAACTGCTGGAAGAAGTGATGACACTCAGCGGCACCGTACATCGCTGAACGACAGCTTACCACCGACAAGCTGACTGATTAACAGAACCGCTCCATAAGACCATCACTGAGAGAGAGAATAAACTTTATTGGGTTCCAGCATGCGGGATTCCCTCCGGCCGCGCAGGGCGTGGGGTTCACCCTATCTCACGTTACACTAGAAGTCCTAATGTCACGCGGGCCTAGACCTCAAGGCCTTCGTGCCCCGGCGCCGCTCGGGTTACTGAGGGTGTCCCCCTTTCGCCTTTGTAGCGCCAGTGCGACCTCGAGCTGCAGAGAGACCATCACTGACATGATTTCCATGTATGTCGACGTGGACCATAGGAACTGGGACAGTCTCCTGCCTTTCATATCTTTCGCATATAACACCGCCGTGCGATAAACGACGGCCACGAAGTTACTACGATGTTATACGTCATGCTATTGCCCAACGACTTTACTACCACCACCGAAAATGCTGACCAGTATGCGCAACGCGCCGAAGAATTTCGACAACTAGCTCACTTGCGCATTCGCTCTCAGCAAAAACACGATGCTCATAAGTACAACCTTCACCACAGAGAAGTCACCAACCACCCCGGAGATAAAGTACGACTCTGGAGTCCCGTACGACAACGCGGTCATTCTGAGAAACTTTGCGTCGTTATTTCAGCCCTTACCGGGTTCTTCAGTGCCTGAGTAATGTAAATTACGAAGTTATCGCAGAACCCAGCGTGTGGTCCTCCGGTCGTGGTGCCCAGTCAGACATCGTCCACGTGGCTATGATGAAGCCGTATTACTCACGCTGAAGACTTGCTCTTGCCTTCATACACCTGGAAGCATCGAGTCGATGCTTTTCGAGAAGGGGAGTAGTGACACGAGCATGTAGTAGGCTTCCGGCTGCTTCGTGGCTAGTATCATCATTATTTTTGCATGTCGAAGAATTTGGACGGCAGAAATACGACGACTAACTAGCGATGCTCAATCGAAGCTGTTCCGCTGTTTGCTACACTGTTACTTGTACTGATTTTCTCACCGTGACAATATTGTTAGTCCAATAGATTCAAGATAGGTTTTTGCATAAAGTATATCTCTTTGGCCAATCCCTTTCAATCGCTTATGCTGATATCTAGAGAGCCAGATACATATGTCATTGGCATAAATTGATATTTAACTGCCTTGCTCACAGCCTTGAGAGCATCGGGTAAACAAGCCATGGCCACATTGAACAACATGGGAGACAGGACACTGCCCTGTGGCACTTCTCTGGTGATTTTCCTTGAGCTACCAAGCACTGTCCCTAACTTCACATGCATCGAGCGATCACTAAGAAACGCCTGAACAAAGCATAAAAGATGCCTTGTTATTCTCATAGACACAAGACCACAAACTATCGCACCTTAAAACACATAGTCGTATGCTTTTGAAACGTCCAGGAATATTGGCAGAGTTGAAAACCCTTATGCTCATTGGTGTTCTATGTGACTCACCAAGTCCAAGATGTTGTCCTGCGCACTCGACCGTTGCCCGAAACCTAGTCGTGCATGCTGGAAGGGCATTGTGATTCCCCATCCACCATGTCAGCCGAACACAGGCCAGCTTCTCCATCAGCTTTGCTACGCGCAGTTAGTGATCAACAATACACCTAGAGTAAATTATTTTGGGTGTTTAAAGCTGTCCACTCATTACAAACTGTGTGGCTGCCGACATGCACGTGTCGCCTTACGCTCATCTAAAGCGTATATCGTCAATTTGCAAAAGGACTAATTATGGCGTAATGGGCACTCTTGGCAATTTTACTTGCAGTAGGCATTCTATGGCAGTTTGAAATGGCCAGTGTTACGAGCACATGTGTTTTAATTTTCCTGGCGGCATGGTTGAAGGCGATGCGCACGTGGCCCGATTATACGATCGCGTTCTACTCTTGAAAGCGAAACTCAACCATCCTTCAAGCTTTCAGGAAGCCGATAAATCCACAATGCGACCCACTTGTAGAAACTCTATATTTAAAGTCGCATCCCAGTTTTTGGCGTACACAATTGCACCCTGCAAGTTAGTTTCCGGGGCGTAATCGTACCTATCAAGAATAGCTGGCGGTGTACCTACGAAAGGCACGCAAGAAAGACTATAGCACCACTCAAATAGAGAGAAAAATTCTACCCAGCCACCGGAAAGCCACCACAACGCTGGTGGCTATTCGTTCGTCTGGCTAACGCATAACTATGTTTTGCAAGTCTCTCAAATATGTTGTATGTCTCATCTTTATTAAACAGTCTTGTTTGAGCCTTAAGGTGATAGTATCGCTTTATTGCATCTTGATCACACCATTCTTATACACAGGTTTACACAGCAGCCTACGCTTATGATGCTTCGATATGCTTTATCACTACATTTTACCGAACACACTTTGTTATGCTTTGAGTTAGTATGATCACCATCTTTTGAAACTACAGAGTATCGCATAACAGTGTGTGACTATGGTAACGCACATGTCATTCGATGGGCTGCATTTCCCTTCTTCATCTTTAGTGGAAGTTGTCGGTAACTCGCTTCCACTATTTCGGTGGAACATACGCGTTTATGATGGGGACAGTTTTATTATCTGCTGCACATATTTTGGGCATGCACACCCACTTGTTGAATCATTAATTTCCTTCATTTTCATTAGGCAGTTGTTGAATTTAGCAAATGTCTGTGACGTACGCGTTTAGGATGCTCGCTAGCATTACCACAGATCCCGGACTTGAAAGCATCGACCACGAACGCACGCTGCAAAAAGTCAGCTTCGCCTCAAGGGAGATTCAGTGAATGCGATAGCGAGAAATCGCAATGTCAGTCCAAGAACAACAAGCACCTCAAACCTTGCAGCACGCTGCTGAAGAACAAAGAAAGGCGCTCGATAAGGACACGTCGCTGTGCACAAGACAAGCATGAACTAACAATAGTAAAGCTTGTTATAGTGCTAGTTGGTGCCTGCTACAAGGATATTATACTTCTCGAACGACCGGGGAAGAATAGATGGAAGGAAAGAACGTCAACTCGAAACTAAGTGAATTTTCACAAAACAACCACAATATATGCACCACTCCACACTTGCGCTAAACAAACTAGTAGGTCACATCGCGCATTCGGACACTGACACAGCACGTGCTGGTTTATATACCTGTAGAATAATCAAATTCAGCTGAACGCAGCACCACTGACCTACCGCTAACACAAATGCCTTTTTGTTCCTGATGAGGTATGCTTCTAGCACCTCTCGCCCTGTCGCATACTTCCTTCTACCGAGAATGGTGACATTAAAAAATTTTGCCAAACATCCCCGTGTGCTGCACTGAATGGGAGAAAGGGCCAAAAGATTATTTTGGTGTGAGAGATCACGCTCTCTGGCATGCAAGGCTATGGGAGTGGTCTATGAAACTCCGCTCTCCTGTGAACGCTCTACATCGGCAAGACCAGCGTATGCGTAAAATATTAAGTGAGAGAGCGCAATCTTTCCACCAAGAATAACCTTTCGACACGCTTGCTCATTCCTGGAGCATGTGTGGATGTGTGGCAACATTTGCTAATATCACCATTCTCGGCACAAGCAAGTAGGTAATTGGGCGAGAGATGCCAGAAGCATACCTCATCAGGAAGGTGTTTTCAATTAGCGGTACGTCGGTGGTACTGCGTTCTGTTGATTATGATTTTTATGAGAGGTTTCCAACCTGCACGTCCAGAGTGTCCGATTGTGATGCGATGTGACGTAGTGGAGTGTTTTGCGCACGTGTGACGTGGTGCATATATTGCAGTGATCTTGGAAGAATAAGCTTGGTTGAGTTGACGCCCGTTCCTTTCGCACGTTTCTTTTTTCAGGTCGTTTGCGTCATCTACTTGTGGAATAACAACTCTCATGGTTGTTACGTCATTGTGTTTGAGTAACTCACTGCAATTGTCGACAATACAGAACCCGACACTCTTAGACAATTTATTTTCTTTCAATTCGGGACACATAGAGTTCCCTCGGTGTCTCCTGCATTGCGGTAGCACCTCACCCAAAATGTTCCCAATCTTCTCTTTTTTTCTCACGTCACGAGAGGAGACTAAAAAAGACATGTTTACGTGTGCTCTCTAAGGGCAGTTTTCAAATTGCAAGGGCCAGTAAACAACCCCCCGGTGAAAAAGTTATAAATAATGAAAATATTCGAACTTTTGTGGCTCATTTATTTAGTGAATACTTGCTGTAACAAGTCACAGCATATCCACGAAGTGAATAATCATTTGTTCACGAAGCAGTGGTATCATTCGATGTTACCATAAGTCACCCGTCACATTGAGCACTGGCCCACGCAAATGAGTGACAAAGTGGAGTACAGTTGTATACATAGTTTACTGATCACCAATGGTATGTTGAGTTGAGTTGTTAATTTAGTTTTGCCTTCATTATTACTGCTTCGCGGTATCAATTCTAGCCTGAACATAGCGAATAAGAAGTCTGGTTGCATTCCCATGGCGGTTGTTGGTTCCAGTCAAAAGAAATGAATCGTACAACATATGTAGGTGTCAAGTACTGAACAAGCCATTTGTTTTAATCACCATCATCTTCATCCTCATTGTCATGACATATAGTGAACATTTTGCATGTGTTGTGCCGTGATAGCAGAAAGAGAATGTTTGGTCTAGAACGCACTTGTTCTTCATCGTCATCAGCATCATCGTCATCAACAGTGGCGTCTACGGCACGCAAACCCAACGCACACGGACAAGTCTTCACCTTAAAGAGCTTCGCCTCTAATAAGGAAGTCGAAAAAGTTTAGAACAGCCGTTCCAGCTGGTTTCCAATTCTCGCGACAGCTAACCACCCTTCTTGGCCACAGAGAGAGGAAAGCGTATGCTGGCGTCGAGACTCAGCTTAATTCGGTAACGTGACAGGACGTCAGCGATTGACGTTAACGGCGAGCACGATCAGTCGCAACGCACTTCGGCTAGAGAGAGAGAGAGAGAATAAAATGAGGGAAAGGCAGGGAGGTTAACCAGAAAATGGAGCATCCGGTTTGCTACCCTGCACTAGGGGAAGGGGAAATGGGGAAGAAAGATTGGAAAGAAAGCGAAGAGGAAAATAGACGCGCGCGAAAAAAGAGGGGGGGGGGGGGAGCTGGGGTGCTACAGTCTATACAATAGGCCGCTTCCACGCAAAAAGTTCAGTAGAGCCTTCACTGATTTTCTGTGAGCACACAAATCATGTCGTCTTTCCAGCACTGATTGTTCAGACAAAGGTCTGTCGTCAAGGCGAGCTAACGCAGCAGCTAGTTGCCGTCTTTGCACGCTGTAACGAGGGCAGTGACAGAGAACGTGCTCTATAGTTTCATCGCTGCCGCAATGACCGCAAGCAGCACTGTCTTCCATGCCGATTCGGAAGGCGAAAGCTTTGGTGAAGGCGACACCAAGCCATAGTCGGCAAAGCACCGTTATCTCGAGTCGGGAGAGTCCAGACGGAGGCCGGAGTCGACGAGACGTGTCCAGTCTACGCAGTCGCGTGTGCCGTAAGCACTCAGTGTTCCACAGAGATTTTAATTCTGCATCAGCGATTTTTCGGATGGTCATTGCAGCATCAGTCCTTGAAAATGGTATAGATTTTTCTTCACCATCTTCGTGTGCTGATCGGGCAGCTGCATCGGCATGTTCGTTGCCCAATATGCCGCAGTGACTTGGAATCCACTGAAACGTGATTCTGTGTCCTTCGTCGAAGAGGTGGTGAAGCAGCTCTCTAATTTCCAGCACTAGTTGTTCATGAGGTCCCCGGCGTAAGGCGAATGTCAGACACTGTAGTGCTGCCTTAGAGTCCGTGAACACGCTCCATTTCTTGGCTTCTTGGTGTTTAATGACTTGAATTGCGCTACGTAGAGCAGCAAGTTCCGCAGCTGTCGATGATGTCTGGTGGGATAAACGAAACTTCACCGTTGTCGCTGTTGCAGGAAAGATCACCGACCCTGCAGACCCATCCACTTTAGTTGAAGCGTCAGTATACAGATGAGTATGGTCACTGTATTTCTGATATAACAAGAGAAGAGAAAGCTGCTTTAGCGCTGGAGACGAGAGCCGGGCTTTTGACCCTATGCCTGGAACCGTGAGTTCCACATGTGCACAGGTCATACTGCATGGGGGAGTTGAAATCCTCGATGGAGTTGTATATCCCGCAGGAATGTTGTGCGATATGACAAGACTGTCTGGCAGAATGAGGCACGAGGTCGGGCTTCTGGCAGTGAAGCTAGATGATGGGCAGGGGCACTTCGGCTAGCGGCAGCTCCTGGTTATGTGCTGTTTTTATTGTCCTTACGGTTACACTTTGTGTCGGCTCACAGCTGAGAGTAACGATGATCCAACGCGCAATTACAGATTATGCAGGTGCTATACAGTGCCAGAAATATGCGCACGACAAGTGCATGGTCGAAACTGCGGGGCCATAGGTGTAGTTTCCTAGTGGAGGCTGGGCCCAGGAACTAACTTTAGCTGCTGAACTGTGTGTTGAGACCTGGTTTATACCAATGGCCCATTTTAGCGGTACGTCAAGCTGTCCATGGGCAGGACTGCGTGCCAGTGTGAATGAGAGAAATCGGTTTTTCAAAATGGAAGGTGGGCATGGCGCGCGGTGTTATATTCAGAAAATGTAATCCCTGTAGTCTACTCTATGAAACGCCGAGCTTGTTTGGGTGTGAAAAAAAGCCGAAAACGATTTTTAATAACAAGACGAATACCTGAACATGGAACACCAACAACGATTATTACTGTACTGAACCATCCGATCCTACATCTGCGTCATCGTCATTGTGACAAGCCATAGCGACATGCTATGTTTCTAAACATTCAGTTTCGGAATTCACAGCTTCTGAAGCCGCGGAGAGAACGTCGGCACTCTGGTATGATCTCACTAACGTCAACGTGCCTTGGCTTGAAGCATGGAAGTTGATGAGGCTGCTGTCGGCGTTGAGTGGCTCATTTATCTGCTGTAACACAGCCTTTCGAGGTTGCCAGTTGGCGCTGGAGTCGAGGCGCCGGCTCCGGGGATGTCTACTGGCCGGACAGCCTCGTCCAAGCTTGGGTCCGAAATGCGACTGCTCAGAGCTCTCTACGAGCACAGGAACACTTACCCACCAGCAGTGCACCAGAGACGAACGGTCAGAAGAAGCACGGAATCGTGAGGTGACTCAGGTTACCGGTCGACACAGACGAATTGGCTCGGGTCCGAAATCCGACAACAGCGGCACGTGGCTTGTCTTCTCTCGTTGGTGCTGATTATGATGATGATAATGATGCCTCTACTATGGCTAAGGATATTGGGCGCCTTAAATGTTGGAAATGAAATGGCACTAATACGTAATACATTAGACTTAGACTACAAGTAATATGCTATTGAACTCGTATTCCAGACTGCCGTGTTATCTTGACGAGAACGATTTTGAAAATATTAGTTGGATTTTAGCGAATTTCAATAACGAATATTTTTGAATACGTACAGGAAGAAAGCAGCCCTCATTTAGTGGTTATAATAAAATTGAGTGTGGCATATAAGGTATCCTTAGGGCAGTATCCCCAAACCTGAGGCACCAATGCTTAAAACAATTTCAGCTAAAGTTAGGCTTTTTTTTTCCTAGTGAGCTAAGTACGGCTTTCTAAGACAGCATTTGCATGCCAGATCGAACACTTTGACCTAAAGTGAATTTGTGTTGTCATTTCAGTATTAACTTACATTCCATCGATGTTTTCAGCTTCACGATGTTAGAAGTCGAGACTTTAGGTTTAATGTTTTCTATGTTGGAGCCTGGTTCCTGATTGTTAAGCATTGGAATTAACTTCACTATTTTCCAATCATAAAAATTCTACGCATATTTTAAACGAATAAATTATGCCATGATGAATTTCACAAGTAGATAATTTGAATAGTATTCGGATCATAGACACCATAATTCCTTTGGGGTGTGGAGCTGAAAAGGTTAACTGCCTTATCACGCAGGATAGATAATCTAACTGTCAGTCAAGTTTGTACAATTTTTTCATTTATTTGGTAAAAGCAATGAAAACTCCACTCTCCAGGCCTTTGGTGGTGAACATAGCTTTAGTCATTTACGCTGACGATAAAAGTTCATAATCCGAATTTGATGGTGACGGCAATATATTTTTGTTCTCATGTATAGAACCAGTAACTGCTTTTTTTTCGTTTCAAGAGGAAGTCCTAATTTCTACGTCAATATTCCTGTTTTTTTCGGCAATGGTGCATTTAAAAATAGCTGCAATAAACATATTATCGGCCAAGAATCTTCCTCTTCTCTTTCATATCCCTCTTGCTCGCGTGTTTCTGAATAATAGGCTTGTTTTTTTTTTCTCATCGGCGTTTCATGCGTTCATTTTTTTTCGCTTTTTCATGCCCGTGCAGATTCGCTTCTTTCATTACATCAATGGCATGTCACGGCGTGCAATTTAAATATATATATATACGCGCACTTCACCGTACCTTGTTGTTGGATGTAAGTGGATGTAAGAGAGTCATAGAGAGTCATTGGATATATTGGTGATAATTTCGTCTCAGGTATGCTTCCTTCAACGAATAAGGCTTATATAGTAGGGTAGCTATGCGGAGACTTCCGCTGACTAACATCCCTGCCATTACCTTTTCCCATCTCTCGGTCTTCATCTTTAGTGAAGCAAAAAAGCTTGTAACGCCCAGAGCAAAAAAAAATTAACATTGTTCTTTTACGAACCTCACATGAAAACAGCGCAACCAGAATTCAATCTAGGAACCTTAGTTCCCGGAATTTTAAATGTCGCTGCCTGGCAAGTGATGGATGACGAAAGGTATAGAGATTATAGATAAGTGCAAACAACCTTAAGTTTGTCGCCGTGCGTAAATCGCAAAAGTCACTCCCAAGTTTTCTTACACAAAATCGTCAATCTCCATTAGCACATAGTGCACGCCGGGCTGAACAGTTCGAAGAAGAAGGTATTCACTGCTTCAGCTGCCCGATTCCTGCTACTTTGACTGGTGCAGGAATGCAGCTAATGTATTTTAATGCTATCATGTACGACTGTCATTTTAAAGCGTCCCTAAGCCGCCCAGAGGTCGGAATTCAGTAGTGGTCTTTTCGTTGTGCGTTAGTCTTCAATGAACTCGTAGCCAAGAAAATTGTTTGATATGATGCCGTAATATCAGAGTTACAATGTTTTGACCATAAACGAGAGCGTCTCAACACTTTTTGCTCTTTCCTTCGTTCGTAAGCTGGTGCCCTTTCTTCACCTAGTGCTACTCCTCACCGTGATAGGAGAAAGAGTGGTGGGCGCCCTTACCTATGAACGGACAAGCAGGTTTATAAATGTCGAGGTTATGACATGCTGACGTCACGGTCAACACCTGAGGGGAGCAACACTGCCGACAGGCATTGACAGGAGATGTAAATTAGTCATGGAACCTGCAGGGTGCCCGCGGCTCGTAGCACTACTATGTTTGGCATTGTTGATCGCGACATCCTGAACATGATACGCAAATTTACTTGAAATGTTGAAACTTATTGGAGGTTGTTTAGAGGTCAGTCAAGAAGAACTACTTTACATCATATCAGCAAAACAAATATCTACCAGAAGTTGCCATGAAACACCTCACTACTGTTCACGAGAACAGAAGTGAGTTAATTATTATGCAAAATAAAAGTCTGAGTACCCTGTACCTAGGCTCATGGATATCCTTGCACATACAAATTGTACTATAATATAAGTAGAGTGGTATCAAAAAACAAGCAAAAAGCTCATATTTAACCAGCAGTATATATTGCTCACGATAACTCGAAAGTTCCTATGTTTCTACCAATGATCATATCATTCCATACTTAGTGCATATGCATCGACTATTTCAACACGTGAATAAATTCACTTTAAGTGTACCTTCATTCCTTTGTGTTTTTAATTTCTAAAATTTTGGTTTGTTTCCTGCAATTGTGTGTTTCGAAGAGCGACCTCTTCTGTACAGTTGCTCAAATATATTTCTTAAAGGTTGTCTTTTCTTTGTCTATGATTTTGTTTGTGTACTCTTGCGAGTAAAGAGTTTCTCATTATTCTGATACTGATGATTTGAAATTTTGGAGCGTGTTGATCCCGAAGCATGTGAACTGTCGTGGACTGCGGAAAAACAGGGGCCCTTGTGAGGGTACTTTGCCTATAGCCCTCGCCCTTGTGGTGAACTTTGCATTTGGATTCCCGCAAATAAAATACTTTCAGTACACACAAGTAGCGTAGAGAGAAAAGCAGTAGCGAATTTTAATTCCAAAGACGAGTTTTGACTTAAAGCTTGCAAGAATATAATGAAATAAGACATGAAGGTGCATAAATTGTTGTACACTGTAAATCCAGGCAATGTGAATATTGGGTTATAGGGAGACAGTTTATTCTTTTACGTCTTGAGCGTGTTCCGCAGTTGGAGTGAAATAAGGAATCAGTGACTTGTCTTTCCACTACTCCCCTTCACACACACACACACACACACACACACACAGAGAGAGAGAGAGAGAGAGAGACAGACACACGCACGCACACACGCACGCACACACACACACACAAACACACACACAAACACACACACACACACACTCAAGTGAGGTTTCTCGGCCACCCCATTCTTACTCTTCCTGTGGAATTGAAACTGTGGGTCACATTCAAATAGAGGCGAAATGGTAGAGGCTGATAGACTGTGCGATGTCAGCGTACTCTAAATAACATTAGATTATTGAAATTTCTAGAGTACGTTAAAGAACATCAGGTGGTCAAAATTTCCAGAGCCCTTCATGGCAGCACATGAGCCAAGATAATATTATTGAATGGAAATTCGTCCGATATTTCAATTGGTGACAAAAATTATATGCAAGAACAAACTCAAAGTGAATCACATCTAGAGATTGCAAAAACGAAGCAAATACAGACGGATGAACTAGACTTTGCCGAGATTGTTTACCAGACATTTCGGGAAGAAAGCGACGGAATAGCTGGTAAATCACAAGTAGAAATTATTGAGAATTTGTATGTAATTTTTCTTGAAGTGTAGCATGACTTCTATGGCTTCCTTGAGTGGTAAGGCATAAGATCTTCTCTTTGAGGCCCTATTGATCCACTATGGTGGTATTGCCCTTTTTACGAGGCAATGTCCTGTTGGACAAGAGATAGTACTCCCGCTGCTCACCTTCCTTGTTCAAATCAGATAAATTAACTTTATGATAGGCCCCGCACATTTGTGGGATGACCGTCGACTTCATCTAGACTTAGGCCAAAAGGCTACTTCCACCTGGCGGATTCCTCGGCTTTCTATTTAGGGGTGAAGTTCGTTAGGTCCTAGCCTTGTCCTCCATTGTGGTCATCCTATACAATCGTTGTTACAGCCCAAACGTATGTGAGACAGAAAAAAGGTTTCACAATAGACTTCAACGTGGACATATGCAAATTTTAAGGTAAGATATTGCAGTTCTCAGGAAAATAACCTTTCAAGAAAGGCGGTGATGAGTTGACCTCTGCTAAAATGTGCCTACATGCTGAGGCTTCCCAAGAAAACCTGTGACACAAGGGCACACGTCGAGAACTACATGTCACAACAAATTACCCTTATTAAAATAGTATATTGCAACCGGCATGACTGCGGATCTTGGATTCACTTTTGAGGCATATCCTCCACTCCAACAGTTTCCTGAATCATTCTTGACTAAGGTCACTTTTATGTACACTTCATGACTCTCAATTTACATTGTATGCGGTAAACTGAGGTAACGTACGGCTTGTCACCGGTACAACACCCATAGCTTCGCCCCCTGTTGATTCTCTTGGCGGAGATGCGTGGACTTTTGTTCTTTTTTCGGGCCCCTGTTGTCTTTTTTTTTTCACTCCTCTCCATCAGTAATTTCATTCCCATTCACTATAGTGTAGGTTAGAGAACCTGGTGTTACAATCGTGGTTGACTTTCTTGCCTTTCTATCATTTCTAGCTTTCTTTTTGGTATAGTAAGGTATCTCTCTTCTAGCCGCTGTGTAGATTTTGCTACAACTTTCACAAATGCCTTTTTTTTTTAAACCCACGTGCCCGGGTTGGGATGCTCGAATTTCTTTCAGCCATTTCACATCATAGAAACAAAAACGTGGTCATTGCGCTCGGGAAATGAACACGCTGCCTTCTTTTCTACAGCATGGAGTCACTACTAAAGTGAACAAAAAATGAGAAGCAGCTCGATAAAAGAAGCGCTATTAAGAAACACGAGAATGTTCTAGTAACAAAGCCTGCGCCAGTCGTCACGCGGGGACACAAATCACCAGATTGATCTATATACGTGGCATTCTTTTTTAGAAGCTTAGTTTTAGTCCATAAATTATAATTATGGTTATGGCTGGTAGTTATTACCTAATGTTAAACTTTCGAATACTGACAGAGCAAAAATAGAAAAAAAAATTGGCAAAAATCAAAATGTACCGAAATCTGCGTGTTGCGCCAGCAATCATAACTAAGAAACTGCTGGTGGGATAATAACACCACTAGGCAGCTACGGAGTGAGCAGAACATCTTGTACACCTAACCTCTAAAAGCATCATATCTTTATGCTTACGTGCGTTATCATGACAATTCTGAAAAAGTTAATATTTGGCAATTTTATATGGCGCCCAAACAGCCATAGTACAAATATTCATGGTTAGTTATCCGTAATTCTGCTTTATTGCACAGTTCTTCGGTTACAGAAACAACCCTCAAATATTTATAGGAAAATATTGCCACGCTTTTTTCTCAAGTTTTTTTATCAGCTGCTTGCGCGTGTAAGCTTTGTCTTGCAAAACTACGCCCATTGACTAAAAAACCATCGAGATAATTCTAGAGTATTTCGATGCGGTTACGCCCCCAACGGGAATATTATAAATACTTCTGAAACTTACGCGGCCACTAGCGATAACGTTAGAATATTCGATGGCGCATGTACAAATGTGCGTATCGCTGTAATCTGACTCCTGTTTGACCGTCCACAAACTCGGCCAGATAAATAGTTTGATCTTCGACCTATAGTCTGCTCCCTCCATCGACGTCATCACCCCGTGACAATTTTTATTAGAAGAAAAGCTATCATTGTTCGCGTAACTGTAGGTGGCAAAATTTTCGTTTTCAGTTAGATAGCTCGAAGATACGAAACTAGTGCCCATGTAGCAAAGTAGCTTTTAATGTGCCTGCAATTCCCCAAACTCATAATTTGGGACACATTTTGAAACGGAACAATCCACTTTTGAGTAACATCTGGCAAGTATTTTTTCCTTGCTCCTGTTTTGGCCTCCAACTGAATCCCGTCTGCATGCTTTATAGTGGGTCCAGGCTTAGTATACATATAGCTTAATTTGCGTAGACGCTACTTTCTCGTCCTATTCTTCGCAATATTACGTGGCTTACTACCACTTTCTCTTTGAAAAGCCAGAACTATGTCTAAGAGCTCTAGTTAGGAAACAAAAAATGACAGACAGCCAAGTGAAAACTGGGCTACACACCTAATAAAGTACCACCGGCTAAAAGTTGCAAACATTAGGTATTTAAAAGACGCCATGTTCCACAAACTTCAAAACGTACTAAAAAAAGTTACCATCACCTAATAATTATATGAAAACATTTGCGACGAGATGGCAGATGTTGCGCAATCAGAAGCCTACATTTAGGTTTTGAAAGCGTCCTGCAGGTTTGAGAAAGATCTAGTTATCTTGAGCCATTCGAAGGTTATCACCATGGACATTGTGCTTGTTCTTACATATATTTTCGTGCCAATAAATAAAATAACACACAAATTGGAAACTCGAGTGTTATTTAACGAAACAAAAAGAAATCCAGGGGTGGAAAAACAGCACTTGAGTGTACATATGAAGTTCGTCAGTGTAAAAACTGGGTTTAATGTGGTGATGTCTCTTTCCAGATCACCTTTATGTGTGTGGGGTGGGGTGCAGGTGGAAAGACAAACCGCTGAATTCTTATTTTCTTCCAACCGCGGAACGCGCTCAGGACGTAAAAGAATGATCCGTCCTCCTGTGATCCAGTATTCACATTACTCTGATATATACACTATTTTATGCGCCTTCACGGGCTATTTTATTATACCTTTGCAAGGTACAAGCAAAAACTCGCCCTTGGAAGAGAAAATCCGCTGCACCTTTGTTACTTATACAAGCCGTGGCACTTATAGCGTATAAGGGCGAAGGCTATAGACAAACTATATAGGCATAGGCCCCTGTCCCTGCGAAGCCTGTGACAGTTTTACCACTTTGGGATAATACGCTGAAGAAAAATTCTATTCATCTGTTTCAGTAAAGTGGACAACTGATGACTTGCAAGAGCACAAAAAAAACAAAATCACACAAAAAATAATAAAGTTTACGAAACATTTTAGATATTTTTAGACGAGGTTGCTTCTCGCAAAACACACAGGAAACAAGCGCAAAAATTTCCGAAATGAGAAACACCAGGTGAATGGCGCTACACCTAATCTCATTTGCATGTTCAAATAGTCTATATATCTGCGCTAAGTTCAGAAAGGTGTAAGCATTGGTGGAGACATGAGAACTTCCTAATAAGCGTAGACACTGTATACCGATTGTTATAATGAGCTCTTTGCTTGTTTTATTTTCCAATGCGACCCCACTATTATGAAAGTACAATTTACGTCTGCAAAAATATTAGAACTTTTATAAATATGGTACTAAGTATTTTGTTTTGTACAAATATTTTGATTTCAGGGGCACACTCCTCTACTCACAAACAGTAGTGACATGTTTAGGGCAATTCCTGCACAAAGTTTTTTAACAATCTCATGTGATTAGCTACTTTGGAAGATCCGCTATTAAGAATCTTTTTTAAAAATGCTCCTCAACCAACTGAAACCATTGTTCAAAATTTCAAGCGCGCGTGCGTATCTTCCTCGGGATTTTGTCAGGATCAACAATGCCGAACACGGCAGTGCTACAAGCCGCGGGTGCCCCACAAATTATTAGAATTATTTCCTTCTCATCTCAATGAATGTTCACAGTGTTCATCACTTCAGGTGTTGGCCATGCTGTCAACAAGTCATAAGCTCGACATCTACGAACCTGCTTGTTCGCTGACAGGTAGATGCGCTCACCAATATTCCTTCTCGAATGGCCAAGAGGAACACTACGCGAAGGGAAGAGACGAGTTGACGAATGAAGGAAAGAGCAAAACGAGCGAGGGCCTCTTCTGTATCACCGAAGGATTTATTATCATCATCAGCCGCAGCAACAGCCCGACTACGCCCACTGCAGGACAAAGGCCACTCCCATTTTTCACCAGTCAAGTCGGGCCTGTGCTTGCTGCTGCTACTTGAATCCGCAAACCTCCTAACCTCATCTCCCAACCTAATTTTCTGCCTCCCCCTTGCCCGCTTGTCGTCTCTGGGAATCCGGTTAGTTACCCTCTATGACCAGCGGTTATTTTGCCTACGCGCTACATGCCCAGCCCATGTCGATTTCCTCGTCTTGATTTCAGCTATGATGTCCTCAACCCGGGTTTGTTCTCTGGTCCACTCTGCTCTTGTCGCTTAAGGTTACACCTACAATTTTCCATTTCTCACTGCGTCGTCCTCAATTTAAGCTGAACCCTTTTTCCAATCATCCAGTATTCTGCTGCATAGGTAAGTACTGGCAAAATGCAGCTGCTATATAACTTCATCTTGAGGGATAATCGCAATCTACCAGTCACGATTTGAGAGAGCTTGGCGAATGTGCTCCACCCCTTGCTTATTCTTCTTGTTACTTTAATCTCATGGTTCGGCTCTGCTGTTATTACCTGTGCTAAGTAGACGTAGCATTTTACAGCTTCAAGTTCCACTATTGCATAGCTCGAAGCTCTGTTTTTTTTCGAGGTTATTGCACATTACTTTCGTTTTCTATATATTATTTTAAGACCTATTTTTCTTCTCCCCTTGTCTAATTCAGTAATCATGAGTAACTCAGGGGATGAATTACGGCAACATATCGAACAATTCTTATGGCTGGATGTCAGTTGTAGACTCACGCACAACGACAAGACCACTACTAAATTTCGACCTCTAGGTTGTTTAGGGGCCCTTTAAAATGACAGTCCTAAATGATACCATTAAACTACCTTTGCTGCATCCCTGCACCTGTCAAAGAAGCAAGATACGGGCAGCTGGAGCACTGAGCCTTTTTCTACAACATTTACGCACGGTGTACACCAGGTGTCGATGAAGATTGATGATGTTGTGTAAGAAAACATAGGAGTGGGTTTTGCTATTTACGCACGACGACAAACTCAAGCGCGTTTGTGAATACCTATAAGTTCGAACGCTCGTCATTCATGACCTCCAGGGCAGTGACCTTTAATAATTCGCCAAGTAAGGTTCCTGGATTTAATTCTGGCTACCCGCTTTTTGCAGAGAGGTTTGCGAAAGAACGCTGTCAAAATTTTTTTAGTCTAAGCATAACTTTTTCTTGCTTCTTGAAAGATAAAAACAGGGAGACCGAAAAGGTAAGACCAGCGCAAACCTACGCATGGAAAAGCCTTACCTCGTAAAATGAAGTTTATCAGAGACAAATTTATCTTCTTGTTAGCTTGCGGCGCCTTTGAAGCACCCAAAGCATTGTAGAAATGAAAGGATTTGCTTAACTATCAAGAAAACGCACGCCAAACAATCTACGAACGCCACACAGGCGAAATGGCATGAATGTCATTCTGTCCTCATCGTGGTCTTCCTTCACTATCTTCCTCAGAACATGTGCATTTCCAACATTCAGCCATCTTGAAGCAACTTAGCGTCCTCGTTAAGGCTGTCCTGAAAACGTTCTTCACTGATTCTACATAAGAAGGTTCCGCTATACTATTCAACTACTATTCAACTTAGCCCCGCCGCGGTGGTCTAGTGGCTAAAATACTCGGCTGCTGACCCGCAGGGCGCGGGTTCGAATCCCGGCTGCGGCGGCTGCATTTCCGATGGAGGCGGAAATGTTGTAGGCCCGTGTGCTCAGATTTGGGTGCACGGTAAAGAACCCCAGGTGGTCTAAATTTCCAGAGCCCTCCACTACGGCGTCTCTCATAATCATATGGTGGTTTTGGGACGTTAAACCCCATATATTGACGCGCGTATGGGCCAGTGGTGAGGACAACGACGCAGCGCGAGTGTACTTGGCCGAGGGCAGAAGACGAAGTCGTTGCAGTCTGTTTCCTGCGATCGATAAATCGTATTTCTTTGAGGCGCTTTGTGTGCTCGTCAATCTCGTGTCGTCACACTGGTCGAGGTGCTGGGTACGTCTTCATGCTTGGCACCCCTTCGCGGACCCGACATTTAAGCCCGGAATCACTACCACCCGTCAACACACCAGTCCACCATTCCAGCCGCCGTCTGCGAGGCCTAGCTCCCGAGCTCAATCCCTTTCCAGAAACTGCCAGCAATCGCTTGCCTCTTTCAACCACCATGGCCACTGCAGCTACATCGCACATGACGCTTCAGAATCCCATGATTCCTGACTGCTTTCATGGTGAAACCTATGAAGATGCACAAGACTGGCTGGACCAGTTCGAACGCTGCGCGAAGTACAACCAGTGGGCCACCCCAGAAGACAAGCTCGCGAATGTGTACTTCTACCTAAAAGACAACGCCCAGACGTGGTACATCAACAGGGAAAGAAGCATGGCTACGTGGGATGACTTCCGCAACCAGCTGATTGACACCTTTAGTAGTCGTGACAGAAAGGAGAATGCGCAACGTCTCTTGGAAGCTCGAATCCAAAAACCTAACGAGAGCGTCGCTATGTTCGCCGAGGACATGACCCGTCTTTTCGGCAGGGCAGATCCCGAGATGCCGGAAGACAGGAAGCTGCGGTATATAATGCGAGGCGTGATGGAGCAACTGTTTGCTGGGCTTGTGAGAAATCCGTCAACAACAGTAGCGGAGTTCACGAAAGAAGCCACAGCTATTAAACGGGCCCTACAGCAACGGTACCGCCAGCAGAACCCGGTCAACGTTCGAGCGAGTAGACCTGTTACGACTGCGGCGAGCTTCTGCGACAACGACAGGCCTCTGCGGGAAGTCATCCGGGAGATTTTGAGGGAGGAACTTCGGCAGCTTGGTTTAATTCCAGCAACTGAACCGACGCCGGCATTGTCTTTTGTCGCTGATGTTGTCCGGGATGAGGTCCGTCAGGCTCTCTCTTCACCCGGCTATAATGGTGTGCGACGACATTTTACTTATGCTGATGCCGTCCGACGCCCCGTCGTCGCTCCTTCAGCGCAGCAGACCCCAATGACTGGACCACCACCAACCCTGCAAACACAACCACTGTCTGCACCGACCACTTTCGCAACCTCCCCGATTCCTCCGACAACACGAATGACGTATAACCGACATGCCCCACAACGTAGCCCCACAACGTGGCCCAATAGTGAGTCTCCACTTACCTACCAGCGTCGGAAAACCGATTTGTGGCGTACCGCTGACCGTCGACCGGTATGCTTTCATTGTGGCGAAGCTGGGCACGTCTACAGAGTTTGCCGTTATCGCGACGCTCAGTACAAGAGATTTCCTCGCTACCCTGATTACATTGCGTACGACGATCAACGCATGTACAACTACGCCCCTGTGAACACACCGCCGCAGAATCCAGTAATGCCCAGATCACGTTCTCCATCTCCTGCGCGGCCCAGTTCACCTAATCATCGCAGTTTTGCCGACGTCACCAGGGGCAGGTCCCCTAGCCCGCGACGGGGAAACTAGACGCAGCGACCTCGGGGGGTGGGGTTGCCAATATTCGAAATTCCAAACAGCCCCCATTGCAGACAAGTGACAGCTCGAAGCCATCAAAACCGAAGAAGACGACAGCAACGACTAATTTGACGAATGAGACAACTGCCGACGTAACCGACGTTATCAGCGCTGACCTCGTCGTTCACATTGACGGCCACCAAGTGACGGCACTTGTGGACACTGGCTCCCATTTTTCTATAATAAGCCTACAGCTAGCCGAAAGGCTAAGGAAGGTGAAAATGCCATGGCAGGGACCCAATATAAGAACTGCAAGAGGTCAGTTGATGACACCGGTTGGAAAGTGCACGGCCCGACTCTTCATTGCTGGTTCCACCTTTGTCGCCACCCTCGTCATTCTCCACGAGTGCTGTAAACAGCTCATATTGGGAATGGATTTCTTGCGCGAATACGGGGCTGTGATTGACATCCGTGACAGAAGCGTAACGTTCACTGTAAGCTCGGAGACTGCTATAGATAAGGAATACCAGCCACCTCGCTTCCGTATTGCCGATGACGACGTCATACTGCCGCCACGAAGTTGTTCTCTCGTATCCGTGCACTGTGACAAATTACAAAATGCTACTGGCATCGCTGAACACATCAAGGAGCTCACATTCACTAGCGGCATTTCTGTTGCCAGGGCTGTCATCACTGTTACTGACGGATGCCCTGAACTGCTAGTGACAAATTTCAGCAGAGAACGCCGACACATAGTTAAAGGCACGGCTATTGCCTATTTTGACGAACTCTCGCAAACAGAAGATTGTCATTTAGTGGAGGAAGCAGCAGCGTCTACTATCACTACACAGACACCTGTAGACGTTAGTCCAATGTTATCTCCCATTGAGCGAGACCACCTTCTCACGCTGATCAACAAGTTCCACGGCTGCTTCTCATCCACATCAAGACTTGGTCAAACGGCACTGACGAAACACCGCATCATCACGGATTCCGATGACAGACCCATCCGGCAAAATCCTTATCGAGTCGCCCCAAAGGAGCGTGAGGCAATTCAGAAACAGGTGAAAACGATGCTAGAAGATGGTGTTATTCGGCCGTCTAACAGTCCTTGGGCATCACCTGTAGTACTCGTCAAAAAGAAGGACGGTAGCTTGCGTTTCTGCGTCGACTATCGTAAGCTTAATCAGATCACAAAGAAGGACGTCTACCCTCTGCCGCGTATTGATGATTCATTGGATAGACTACGAAACGCACGCTACTTTTCATCTATGGACTTAAAAAGCGGCTACTGGCAAATTGAAGTGGATGAGAGAGATCGTGAGAAGACCGCCTTTGTTACGCCCGACGGACTTTATGAATTTCAGGTTCTTCCTTTCGGTTTGTGTTCGGCGCCAGCAACATTCCAGCGTCTCATGGACACAGTTCCGTCGGGACTTAAGTGGCAAACCTGCTTGGTGTACCTCGATGACGTGATTGTCTTTTCAGCGACTTTCGAGGAACACTTACGAAGGCTAGAAGCAGTTTTTGAAGCAATACGCTTGGCCGGTCTTACTCTCAAACCAGAAAAGTGCCACTTCGGCTTCCACGAACTTCGATTCCTCGGTCACGTCGTGAGCAGCCAAGGAATCCGACCCGACCCGGATAAAATTGCCGCCGTGGCAAACTTCCCGACGCCATCAGACAAAAAATCAGTGCGACGTTTTTTAGGACTCTGTGCCTATTACCGGCGGTTTATTGCTAATTTTTCGCGCATCGCATGGCCATTGACACAGCTTACTCGGGAAGATACCCCCTTCAGATGGGGCGAAGACCAACAGCAGGCATTTCACGAGCTTCGTCAGCGAATGCAAACACCCCTCGTGCTGGCCCACTTCGATGAAGACGCGCCGACAATACTTCATACAGACGCTAGTAATGTGGGTCTTGGAGCAGTGCTCGTACAGTCGAAGGACAACAACGAAAACGTGATCGCCTACGCCAGCAGGACGCTGTCCCGAGCTGAAGCTAATTACACTACGACGGAAAAAGAATGTCTTGCAATGGTATGGGCAGTCCTGAAGTTTCGTCCTTATTTGTACGGCCGCCCATTCACCGTTATCAGCGATCACCACTCTCTCTGTTGGTTAGTCAACTTGAAAGATCCGTCTGGCCGCCTTGCACGATGGAGTCTTCGGCTCCAAGAATTGGACTTCAATGTTGCCTACAAGTCGGGAAAACGACACACCGATGCCGACTGTCTTTCTCGGCCTCCTGTTGAGACGGCATCCCCGGACAACGATGATGACGACACGGCCTTTTTCGGAATTGTGGACACTGCCACCTTTTCTCAACAGCAGCGTGGCGATGCTGAGCTGCTACCACTTATAGATTACCTACAAGCGCGAGTGAATAGCGTTCCGAAGTTATTTGCGAGAGGGCTGCCGTCGTACTGCTTGCGAAATGACGTTCTTTATAAGATAAACTTTTCACCCACCAGCAGCAGCTACTTGCTCGTCGTTCCTTCTTCGCTTCGCCGTGAGGTACTGCAAGCCTGTCACGACGAACCTACCGCTGGTCACTTGGGTTACGCAAGAACATTGGCGAGGATAAGGCAGAACTATTACTGGCCAAGACTTGCCGAAGTTGTCAAAACTTACGTGCAGGCATGTCTAGATTGCCAGCGCCGCAAGCCACCATCCATCAAACCAGCTGGCCTGCTGCAGCCAGTTCGAGTGCCGGCGACACCGTTTGCACAAATAGGCATGGATTTTCTGGGCCCCTTCCCAAAGTCTGCCACTGGAAACAGGTGGATAATCGTCGCCACGGATTACCTGACCCGATACGCGGAGACAGGCGCTCTGCCACGGGAAACGGCAGCCGAAGCGGCGCAATTTTTCATTGAAGCCATCGTCTTAAGACACGGTGCTCCCGCAATAGTCATCACCGACAGAGGTACTGCGTTCATGGCCGAGCTTTTGAACACCATTTTTCGACTAAGTGGTACAGCTCACAGGAAGACAACGGCGTATCATCCCCAGACCAACGGGCTCACCGAACGCCTCAACAAGACCCTGGCTGACATGATAAGCATGTACGTAGATGTAGAGCACAAGAACTGGGACATCATTTCGCCCTACATCACCTTCACGTACAACACGGCTCGTCAAGAGACCACTCGGAAGACACCCTTTAGTCTCCTTTACGGACGCGAGGTTACAACAACGTTAGACGCAATGCTTCCTCATGAAAATGATGGCAATCAGACAGACGCCGAAGAGTTTACCCAGCTAGCAGAAGAAGCCAGACAACTTGCCAGGTTGCGAATCACCAAATAGCAAGACGACACTGCCAAGTATTACAACCTCCGGCACAGACCCGTCATATACAACGTGAACGACAAAGTATGGGTCTGGACACCTGTTCATTAGCGTGGGCTTTCCGAAAAGCTGTTGCGAAGATACTTCGTACCCTACAAGGTTCTGCGACGCATTAGTGACGTCAACTACGATGTTGTTCCGGACGGCGTGCAGTGTTCAAAGCGGCGCAGACATTCACCAGAAATTGTCCACGTGCTTCGGATGAAGCCTTACTTTCAGTGACTAACTGTGCAGTTTTGGTTTCGCCTTGCTTCTCAAACGTTTAACATCGGGACGATGTTTTTTAAGGGGGAATAATGACGCGCGTATGTGCCAGTGGTGAGGACAACGAAGCAGCGCGAGTGTACTTGGCCGAGGGCAGAAGACGAAGAAGTCGTTGCAGTCTGTTTCCTGCGATCGATAAATCATATTTCTTTGAGGCGCTTTGTGTGCTCGTCAATCTCGTGTCGTCACAATATCAATCAATATATCAATCATTACTATTCAACTTATTAACACATTATAGAAACAAGATTGAGACAAAAACAAAATAAAACAAAACTACACTGACATCCTCAATTCGTCACAACACTGAAAAGTGACCAGTTTGTACCGTCAAACATTGAATAAAAGTCATATCTCCCGACCATTTTGACTGGCTTGAAGATGCGGAAAGCCACAATGTAATGAAAGAATAAGAACCCAAAAGCTTCGGTTATCATAACTTAGCAGAGAGGAGTTTTAAACACACAGGCCAAAAATTTAAATCACGACACGGAGTCTTGAAGCCTGGCTGGTTTTACGCGTTTGCACTGAAAATATCGCACTCGACAATCTGGATCTCGTTGATTCTCCGGATGCGTCATTGTCACGATGTGATGCTTTAAACAAAGGGCCCCACTTCTTTAGTAGTGAGGCGTAGGCAGCTTCTGAATATCGGCCTTTCGCTTCAAGACGCAAGTTAGTGACGCGGTGAGTGTCCGCAGGCAAAGCGTGTGTGTCAAAGAGTCTTCCATCACCTTTCGACTGAGTTGTAGTCATAAAACTAGCGTTAACAGGACCCTTGCTCAGCAATACCGTTTAGCCAACTTTACAGAGCTTTAGAGGGTAGCGCTGGTGATTGCAGGCATCCTTCGTGCTCTTGGTATCCTCTAATAAACGTTGAAGCCAATGTGGCCTTGATTCCTGAGTTGGTTGCGAAGGTATTTTCGTATCGCTACGCTGCTGAAGTTGTGATCCACAAAACTTGACTAGTAGCCATGAAGCATTATTAAGGAAATCTTGCCGGTACTCTTGCTTGGGGCGTTGTTTTTGTTACACTCATCTGCTTTCAATTCGACATCCCAACCAAGTTGCTCAGGGTCATCAACAATCGATGTGATTTCTAATTTCTTCTCAGAAAGCACATCAAGTCCACAGTGTCCGTGAAAGTTGGCCACAGCGCCCCAGCTGCTCGTAGTGATATAATTCACAAAATCATTTTGAAGCTCACCTTCTTTCGCTGTCACGCGTCGTTCGAGCTGCTGCTGCGATGACACCAGATGAGCAAAACGACAATGGTTTATGTGCTTGAAGCGGAACGTGCTCCCCACCATGGCATACATGACGTTGAACAGTTTGGTGAACGTTCGGCCCACCACCATGTCAATTCTTAGTGCATTGTCGGGACTATCAGGACAGGCTCGTTTTCAGCGATAACGCCATCTATGCTTGACGCAGCCTTACAATGACCGACGCTTTTCGTCACGGGAACATGCTGGCTGCCAAAACCATATCATTGAGTCAGTTGCGGAACCATCTCGTTGCCACATCGTGCCGCCAAGGACGCACGCAACAAGCAAATAGAACTTCCTGTGTCAATGAGTCCCAGTAGCATGGAGTCGTCGTTGAAAGTCACTTCCTTGAACAACACATGACCGGCCCCGGTGCAAGGAAGTTCTCTGACAGCATTTGCCTTGTAATGCAGCAAAGCCTGGCAGTTGCATTGAGTGTGATTATTAGCTTGGCAACGCTGACACTTTAGCGGGCGCTTAGACTCAGGGCAATCGCATGCGATGTGGCCGTAGACGTCACAGTTAAGCATTTTTGCTCACCGTGATGGTTGACAGACGGCCACCCCAGGCGGCGATCTGCTCTCTGGATTGAGTCGATGGTTTATTAACTTGGCATGGCCAGGCTTCGCTCCAAATCTGGTGATGACGCCAAGCTTCGTTTGCGAGATCCGAGAAACTCCCGCCGTTCACGTTTGGTACGCTCGAACTGCACGATGTCGTGAAGAAGGTCGTCGTCGTTGGCATGCACCCTTCCCAAAAGCATAGTGCAGAGCTCGTGGGACGTCGACCCGGTGAGGACTTGTCCTCACGTATCGGTAAAATCAAGGTCGACTTCATGGCACAGACGCACCTTGGTATAGATAGAGGCTGTTGTACGCCCGTTGCGCTGCTGAACACGCTTTTGCATCTTGCGCAATCTTTCCGCAACGCGAGTCTGGCTGACGAAGGTCCGACTGAAGCGTGTCTCAAGTTCTTCCTACGACGTGATCTGGGAGCTTCTCGAACAGTACAGCTGTTGGCAGCTCCTGTCAATCGCGCCTTGGCTGTTTCAGGGTGTACACAGCTGGCCACCCGTGAAGGTTAGATGTTCGACGAATATTCTCGATCCACTCGCACGCCGAAAGAGCGTTTTCGGAGCCGTCTAAAGGACTGATGCTGTGGCTCAAGTCAGGAATTGCCTGGAACGTTGCCGCTGGTTGAGGTTGCGCTGGCACAGTAAGTTGTTCCAGCAGGGTCAATAGTAGACGGTCCTTTTATTGAAAAGCTTGCAGTAGTTGACGAGCTGTGACCTTGTCTCCGTGGTCGGAGTCCACGTCTCCACCACCAGCCAGGTTAACTCGTTCGTCAGTGCGTTCCATTAGGCTTACGTTACCAAGCTTCGTAGACTAACCTAACTCATTTTCTCACCGTGGCGATTGGATGGCGATACCACTTCTAAAGCGTTAGCTTGCAGCGTCTTTGAAGCACCCGAGATGTTGAAGAAACGGAAGGATTTACTTACCTATCAAGAAAACACAAGCCACACAGGCTACAAACGCCACACAGGCTTATGCTGATGCTGATCACCTCTAATGGATGGCGCTCACCCACTGAGGGGAATGAACAAGAACCGGGCGGCAGGATACTTAAATGAAACTAAAATGAAAATGAAGCCAATCTGAAATTGTAGTTTAAAAATAATACTACGAAAAAACAAAAATGTTTGCTGAGCAAGCGGTCAAACCATCTCTTGCTTTTGTTAGACATAGCTACGAATTATAAACTAAAGATCTGAAAAGGTTAGGCTTCACTAGCACGGTAATCTTTTAGTTGCGTTTATGTAATCAAACACAGTGGAGCATATATCGCTGTGGCAGTAACCAAATAAAGTTCCGCCAAGTGATAAAATTACTGGTAGATTTGCTTGTATTCCTAGCTTTTGTAATGGAGCTACTAAAATCATTTTCTCTGATAAGAATAACGATGACAGAATAAAAATAATTGTTCAATTGTTTCAATTTCGTTGCCCCAAATGCATAGCGGGGACGTCTTGAGCCGAGCTTTGTTAAGGTAATAGGTTAGTTGTGGAACTGCACAGCGCAATCTGGTGTAAGTGACCTCTAACTGGCGAGATACACACCACTGTTTATTCCAGCAACACATCAAATGCTCGAAATCTTTGAATTTATCCAAATTACCTTTTCCCCACTGCAGACAAGCACTTCCGAACCTTAGCGCTGTCACGTAAGCCGTATCTGGTAAAACTGGGATGGTGGGCCCACTAAGGGATACTGCTGCTAAAGGGTCCGCCATTTCGTTCAAATATAATCCGCGGTGGCCCGGTACCCATAGCAAACGCAGTTTTTTTTGCGTTTTTCGGTACTAAATGCCGAAACGTATTAATCAGTTCTGCATTTACTGCCACAGAAAGTGCATTACAAACTGATAATGAATCTGTAATGGTAACTGCTAATGATTCGCTTGAGGGCGATTCGCGTAGGGCAAGAACAATGGCCAATGATTCTGCAATGAATACTGGCGTATAATCTGCGAATCAAATCGAAAAGGATCAGTCCAAAGAAGGAAAGAAGATGCCAACCGCAGCCTTTTCTTTTGACACAGATGCATCAATCGCAATGATATTGCTTATCTCTAGGTGAGCTAGATAATCTGCAAAATGGTCATTTAAGTACCTATGTGCCAATTATTTCGCGTTATGAGGAAACATATCATCAAATTGTAAGCTAAGCATTGACTTTAGGTTGTGTATTGAACAAATATGTTTAATTTTTACATTCAGTTGCTGTAGTAGCGCTTGTGCAAATACTATTTGCGGGGTGTGTAGTCGCGACCAATGTGTCTCGAAAAACAAAGCCGGTTCTTGAATGAAAGCGTAAAAGGAGAGTCTTTGGTGTGAACTGCAGATCTTTAATAATGCTTTCACAGTAAGAATTTTAAACCTATTTAGCAGAGAAGGTAGGCGAGCTTCCATATACAGCACGTTATTTGCAACAAATTTTGGTAGACCTAGACACAACCGCAACGCTTCTCTTTCCAGCAGTATTAGGGGTCTCATTTTATAAGCTGCGCTGCCAGAAAATAATACACATTCGAATTCCATGATGGGCCGCATATAAAGTTTATATATTATTATTAGCACGTCTTTTCTTAAACCCGCTTTACGGTTTGCGAGCTTCCGTAGCTACCCGATGGCCCGTGTTGCCTTCGAGTACACATCATCAATGTGACTTCTCCAATTTAAAGTGTCATTATATATGATGTCCACATATTTAGAGGAATTCGCCTGCGAAATGAGCTCATTGCTGTACATTAACGAGATGTTGATAGGCTGCAGAAAAGAGAATGCAAGAAGCACACTTTTTTTTTTACGTTCAGGGTCATATGAATATTTTTAAGCCATCTTTCTATCATATTGAGATAATTTTGTAGACTCTAGTATAGGGATTGAAGGTCGGTATTACTTGCAAAGAAAGCAATATCGTCCGCGTACACATATAACTGAATACCCTTAGTTGACGGAATGGAGCTTAAGAAAACGTTAAATAAAACTGGCGACAGGACAGCCCCCTGTGGTACGCCACGTGTCTGCTTTTATCGTCTATTCGACGAGTACCCATCTTTAAAGCAGTAATATTCTCTCCATCTTAAAACTCGGACACTCACGCACTGATGTGGTTGGGAAAGTGGTGATATTCCATCTGTTTTAATAAAATTGAATGATCAACCCTATCGTACGCCTTAGCCAAATCTAGAGTAACTAATGCACAGTATTGGCGCCGACGCCGAGCCAGCTGTATTTGGCTCTCTATTGTTGAATTCCAATGGCGGAGTCGGTGCAGCCGACCGACTTTGAGAGCGAGCACCCGACTCTGGCGTAGAGCAAATCCTCCAAATCCGCCATCGGAACACAACCCGCCCTGCTGGAGCAAGCCAGAAGCTGCCGTGTTACCCAGGATACCTTGCGCGTGGTCTCTTCCACTGTCTGTTTCCCAGGTGGTTTACCAGCATCGCCGCATTGTTCGTTTGCTTGTTCAGCGCTATTCACCTGTGTGAAATGAATATCACGCCAAGCGTGCAACAGCTATTGTCCACGATGCCTGCGATGGTGACCACACAATATGCGGAGCAACATGGTAAGTGTCTCATAATTTCAACACTGTGCTGTAATTGTAAGTTGAATGCAACACACGTGTTGCGTGAAGCGATTGTCTGCACGTGCTATGTTCATGTTGCAACGTTGCTTTACTGCTGATGCGATCGTGTCACTGTAACGCATCGTATGCGTCATACCATTGTTCGTATGCCTGTTTCGGTGGAGAACGAAAACCTTCGCTGCATTGATTGCACAAACACCGCTGTAAATATACAGCCAAAAGTAAACGTTCGCGCGACGCCGCTGTTCTTTCACGGAACGGCGTCATTAGTAAGAAGCAACTTCCTATCAATTTGGAATGTAGCCACACGAATAGAAACGAACCGCGTTTGTGACAAGCGTGTTTGGTACAAGGGCAATTTGACCGATTGTCCAAAACAATTTTTTTCTGCCCCCTACTCTGCTCCCGCGGCAAGTTTCCCATTTCAGAAGTCGCTAGGTTGGCAGGTACGCATTTGTGGCGAGATACCTCCAAAGTAACGCTCTTACCGTATAAGCACAATTCAGCGCGAGCGTTTCAGTACTGCACTAATATGTGGCAAGTTCCAGTGCACTCGCCTTTCAGTGGAAGCGGCGCAGAAGCAGTTGTCTGCCTTTATATGTCTCGAAGAAACTATCAGCCAGTGCTACGCACCCAAGAGTTTGACTCCGAAGAAATTTTAGCCGCAGAAGTAGCAGCGTGAGCGCATGTTCATCTATCTAATGGGTTGGCAATGTTACCAAGGTCAGGACAATCAGCACATCTAAATTAGGAATCAGTCTCAGTCCACAGAAATAAAGCTGATTTTCCTGGAGTGTCGCTGCCTGTTTCAGGCCTGAAAGATCGTGCTTAATTTTGATTAACAGTCAGCTGATCAGAAACTCTGTGCATTATGATGAGAGTGTGTAATTCAATCAAGAATGTGCACAATATGTTGAGCTACTGTTGAAGAACTTGCATGCCACCATGTATGCTTTGGTGAAATTGTTATTCAAAATTTTGTGTCGTGATGAGATAGCATAGCAAACATAGAGTTACTGTTTTGTGAAGCTGTGTTAGGAAGCCTCACGTGGCTTAGCTTAATTGCATACATAGTTGCAAGAAATTCACATGGTGCTTCAATGTGCAGCGATTTGTGTCACAAAACACAAATCGTTGGTCGTTATGACACTTCATGTATGCCAGCTGTATGAATAATAATGCATTTCGTTTTTCCATTCACAGTGCCGGAACACAGCCAAAAGAGCGAGCAACGCAGTGAGTTCATTTATTTATTTATTTAGAAAATACTGCAGGCCCATTTAGAGGCCCTAGCTGGAGAGGATACAAATGCATTCAAGTAATGAATTATACATGATATATACAGTGTGGTAAAGCCTTTGAACAGTGGGTCGTCCTCTTCAGCGCCTTTTAGTGGGTCGCCCTTTTCATAAGAAGAAGAGCAGCTCACGCAGAGAGTTGATCCCCGCATTGACTGTCGCTGTCGTGAATCATCGCTGAGTGTCCGCCAATAAACCGCTTGACCATTTGGTGGAGAGTGCTGAGAGTGCTGTGCCCTTCAAACACCTTCGGTTCGCATTCGATGCCCTTGGAGCTTCGATCCCGTACCGTGCCTCCAACCATGTACCAAGATGCCGCCCAGCAAACGCTTCCTTCTTACGCCGACGCCATGTCCCGGTGTCCCCCGCATCCGCGACCCTCCTGTCTTCACCGGAGCGGATGGCACCGACGTCGAGGACTGGCTGGCCATGTACGAACGCGTGACCGTCCCCAATCATTGGGACGAGGCAACTAAACTGGGTAACCTATTTTTCTACTTCACGGGTGTGGCGGGCATGTAGTACAACAACCACGCATTTGATTTCCCGACATGGTCCGCTTTCAAAACCGCTGTCGTCGACGTGTTCGGCCGCCCGGCCGTTCGTAAGCTGCAAGCTGAACAGCGTTTACGTGAATGAGCCCAGCAGACCGGCGAGTCCTTCACAAGTTATATCGAGGACATCTTTGACTTGTGCAAGAAAGTCGACCTGAACATGTCAGAGGCTGACAAAATCACGCATGTTCTAAAAAGCATCGCCGACGATGCCTTCACCATGCTCCTGGCGAAGAACCCCCGCACTGTGGCAGAAGTCCTTACATTATGCCAAAGTTACGACGAGCTGCGGCGGCAGCGTTTGATGACCCGTCGATCGCCACCACGTGATGCTGGTCTCTCGGCTTTGTCAGCAGTTCCTGACCACACAACCTTGCTCGCCGAAATCAAGTCATTCGTGCGTGAGGAAGTTGCCCGCCAGGTCTCTTTACTGGCTTTTCCTTTGTCCCAACATGCTCAGCAGCCATCAAGTACACTTCTACCTCCGCTCCGCCGAGCCATTCGGCAGGAATTCGCGGAGGTCGTTCCTGAATACCACCAGCCGCCTCATGTATCGGCGCCACTCAGCTACGCCCAAGTTGTAGCCAAGCCGCCCCCACTGATTTCTGTGGCTTGCCCCCTAAGTTACACCGAAACCACCGCAAGGCCCCAGGCCTTCGGAGAAACATACGCCGACGTCACCCACGTGCCCCGACTGCCGCCCGCCAAGCACTCATATCAGCAGCCGGCTCGCCCATCGCGTTCTGCGACATGGATGGGACCCGCGAACAAATGGCGCACTGCTGACAATGGCCCCATCTGCTTTGCTTGTGGTTGCGTCGGTCATGTAGCACGCTATTGCAATCGTGTGCAGCAACCGCAGGTCGCCTCCAACTCTCCCAGCCAGTCAAGCCGCTCTTATGACCAACCGCTGCCTATGTCACCGTCGTCCCGCCCCGTTCCGTCTACCCGCCGTTCATCATCTCCACGACGTCGCTCACTGTCGCCAATGCGGCCACGTCCACTCGAGGGCGACCAGGAAAAGTAGTCGTCGCAGTCCACGAGGCAAGGGCTGCGACGCTGTCGAACTGCGGAAGCCCTCAGGAAAGCCCGCCGAACGTAATAGACGTGCTTGTGGATGGCGTTCGTGCATCTTCCCTTGTAGATACGGGAGCCGCCGTATCCGTGATGGACGAAAAACTTAGACGATTACTGCGCAAAGTGACCACACCGCTTTGCGGGCTCTTTCTCCGTACAGCCAGCGCCCAAAGCATTCACCCTAAAGCGATGTGCACAGCCGCCTTAAGATTCAGGACGTGATGTATGCGGTCGAATTCATCATAATTCCTTCATGCTCCCACGACGTCATCCTAGGATGGGATTTTCTCTCCCGCCATGACGCCATCATTCATTGCGCACCAGCTGAAATAGAACTCGCACAATTCTCTTCTTTGACGCCAGCTGACAGTCCATCTGCTGCAAGCAAGTTATTCGTCAGAGACGACACCCAAGTGCCTGCAAATTCGTCCGCGGCGGTGTCGGTCTACTGCGCAGCCTTTCTGACACCGCTGCACTCCTCTCGCCATCTCATCGTGTTTTCCTCAGGAAAAGCTTGCTGGTTCCTTTCGCGACCGTGCAACTCACTCACGGCAGCACCACTATTTTTGTTGTGAATTCATCTCCGTACAGCGTTACGTTGGTGCGAGGAGAATGTCTCGGCAGCGTGGAACTCATCGAAGACGCGCAAGTTATGGATCAACCCGATGACATGCACTGCTCAAGTTCCTGTACGCTTGGTGCTGTTTCGACATCTGCTTCATAATTCGATGATATATTTGGTCCCTGCATACCCGACGACCTTGCGCAGGGCCAGTGTTCCCAGCTTTTGGGCCTGTTGAAAGAATTCCGCTCTTCTTTCGATGTCGCTCAACCTTCTCTCGGCCACACATCCACCGTTACGCATCGCATCGACACAGGCGCACAGCCACCGCTGCGGCAACGTCCATATCGCGTATCTCCCACAGAACGCCATGTAATCAACGAGCAAGTCGACGACATGCTTCGCCGTGATGTTATTCGCCCCTCTAGCAGCCCCTGGGCATCTCCTGTCGTTCTCGTCACGAAGAAGGGCGGTTATGTGCAGTTCTGTGTGGACTACCGACGCCTCAACAAGATCACTCGTAAGGACGTGTATCCACTACCGCGGGTAGATGACGCGATTGACAGCCTGCAAGGAGCAGAATTCTTTTCATCCCTTGATTTGCGCTCAGGGTACTGGCAAGTACCTATTGCTGAGGACGCTCGACCGAAGACCCCTTTTGTCACCCCCAACGGCTTCTACGAGTTCAACGTTATGCCGTTTGGGCTGTACAATGCGCCCGCCACCTTTGAGCGCATGATAGATACAGTTCTGCGTGACCTGAAATGGCACATGTGCCTGTGCTACCTCGATGACGTCGTCGTTTTCGCTTCTGACTTCTCGAAGCACCTTCAATGCCTTCGGCATGTTTTAACGCGTCTGAGCAACGCCAGTCTGCAACTGAACCTAAAGAAGTGCCAATTTGCAGCTCGGCAGCTGACAATACTCGGCTACGTCGTGTCCAAGGACAGAATTCTCCCTGATCCAGCCAAGCTTCGGGCCGTGACCGAGTTCCCCAAGCCGACATCTGTCAAGGAACTGCGCAGTTTTGTAGGACTGTGTTCCTACTTTCGGCGCTTCATTCGAAACTTCGCGACTATCATATCGCCGCTGACGAAGCTTCTCGGAAGTAACGGGCCTCTGCATTCGTGGCCATCACAGTGCGATGACGCTTTCAGAACACTTCGTCGTTTGTTGACGTCGCCTCCCATACTCCGCCACTACGACCCTACGGCTCCTACAGAGGTACACACGGATGCCAGTGGTGTCGGCCTCGGCGCTGTCCTTGCGGAGCGCAAACCAGGGTTCCCAGAATATGTCGTGGCGTACGCGAGCCGTACGCTTACTAAAGCCGAGACTAATTACACAGTCACCGAGAAAGCATGTTTAGCAATCGTCTGGGCCCTTGCAAAGTTCCGACCTTATTTGTATGGTCGCCCATTTGATTTTGTCACCGACCACCACGCGCCATGCTGGTTGTTGTCATTGAAAGATCTCTCAGGCCGTCTCGCCCGGTGGGCACTTCGCCTGCAAGACTATGACATCCGCGTGCTGTACCGTAATGGAAGGCAACATGCTGACGCCGACGCCCTGTCACGCTCTCCCTTGCTTGACGACAATGCCAACAACTCAGTGCCTCACCTTGCCATTTCTTCGATTAGCATTCATGCCATTGCTACTGAACAGCGCAAGTATCAATGGATTGCCTCACTGATAGACTTGCTGACTGATCCATCCACTCCATCCACTCACGCGTTGCGTCGTCAAGCCCACCATTTCGCCGTTCGCGACGACCTCCTCCACCGACGCAATTACAACGGTGACGGCCGCCAGTGGCTACTAGTCATACTTCGCAGTCTGCGCTCTGACATATGCGAATTCTTTCATTCTGATCCGCAATGTGCGCACTCCGGGGTATCGAAGACTTACCACCGCATTCGCCAATGGTACTTTTGGCGCGGCATGTACTGCTACGTGCAGAAATTCTTTCGCTCCTGCATAGAATGTCAGCGCCGCAAACTTCAACGCACCTGTCGCTGGTAGGTCTGCAACCTCTACCTTGCCCTGCCCGGCCATTTGGGCGCGTTGGCATCGATTTGTATGGGCCACTTCCACTAACGTCGGCTGGTAACCGCTGGGCTATTGTTGCTGTGGACCACCTCACGCGATACGCCGAAACGGCCGCTCTTCCCGCGGCTACCGCGAGCGATGTGGCCTCCTTTCTGCTCCAACGATTCATTCTGCGACACGGTCCACCCCAGGAAATGCTCAGTGACCGAGGCCGTGTCTTCCTGTCTGAAGTCATTGAAGCCATTCTCAAAGAGTGCAACGTTGTTCACCGCAAAACTGCTGCTTACCACCCGCAGACGAATGGCCTCACCGAACGCTTCAACCGTACGCTCGGTGACATGCTCTCCAAGTACGTCGCCGCCTATCACACAAATTGGGATTCCATTCTACCCTTCGTCACCTACGCATATAATACCGCCCCTACTGGCTTTTCACCTTTCTTTTATTATATGGAAGGCACCTGTCACACACCATCGACACGATACTTCCGTACAGGCCAGATTTGTCTGAGTGGGCACCTATTTCTGCTACAGCCAAGCTTGCTGAAGAGTGTCGAGAGCTTGCAAAGACCTTTACTGCGCATGATCAAGAGCGGCAAAAAAGCATTCGCGCTGACGCCAGCACTACTGCGCCCACGTTCCTCCCTGGAGCACTCCCCTGGCTCTCGATCCCTACTACTTCAACTGGCCTATCTTCAAAACTATTGCCCAGATACGAAGGCCCCTACCGTGTCATCAAATGCACTTCCCCAGTCAACTACTTGATTGAACCCATCGAACCATCTTCGGACATGCGTCGTCGAGGACGCGACATTGTTAACGTGGGCGCCTCAAGGCCTACCATGACCTGCTCATTGTAACCAGCTGTTAGGTCGCCAGGCGGCTCCCTTTTCGTACTCGGGGTAGTTGTAATAAAGCCTTTGAACAGTGGGTCGTCCTCTTCAGTGCCTTCTAGTGGGTCGCCCTTTTCATAAGAAGAAGAGCAGCTCGTGCAGAGAGTCGATCCCCGCACTGACTGTCGCTGTCGTGAATCATCGCTGAGTGTCCGCCAATAAACCGCTTAACAACAGTTATATCAGTGCAAAGAACACCAAGCACTGTAACGACAAAAATCAAAGTAGAAAAATCGGTATCGAGACAAACTAAAACAGGTTGGTGCTTATATATGCCTATAAGCTCTACAAATAATACCAACACAGCAGAATACCACCACTCTATAACACCTGTGTCGGGTGACGTGCAACTGGTAACGTCTGTACAAATGTCTCAAGCACTTTTTCTTTTTAGGTACAGGCTGAGAGTGGACGGCGGGAGAAACAAAGCTGTTGCTCGACTACTACCAGCAGTATTTTTCCCAAATAGGGCCAATGAAGAAATTTAAAGATAAAAAGGCAATGTTTGCCAAAATAGCGGCCAACATCACAGAGGCTGTCGGGGTCCCTAAAACAGGGGACCAATGCTGCAGCCACTACAAAACAATCATGCGACGAAAAAGAAGCACTGCAGCACATAACAACAAATCGGGGAATTCTCCTTGCGACGTTGCCTTTGAAGACGACATAGCCAAAATACGTTGGCTAGATGATAGCCTTGAGCCAGAAGAGCTCACGGACAGCTCTGAAATAGTTTCTATTAAAAGACCGCCCAGCCAAGCGTCGAGGAGCCAATCGTCGACAAGCCAAGCATCAAGGAGCCAGGAGCTGACAAGCCAAGGTTCAACTAGCCAGGAGTTGACCAGCACAACGAAGGACCCTGAACCCAAAAAGCCGAAACTCTCGGCTTCTAGAATGCTGGAAATTAATCACTTCTTTTGCGAAACGAGCAAAATTCAGGAAGAAAAAGAAAAAACGAAATGAACGCGAGAATGAAAGAAGGAAGCGTCATGAAGAGAGGCAAGAACAGAAGGAGCACATTCGGCAAGAAAAAGCAAAACAGCATGAAAAAATGAAGCTTTTGAGCCGCTTTCTTGGATTAAACAATGAATGATTCCAGTGGCCTAAAATAAAGTTAGCATGTTGAAATAAAATGTACAGTGCAAAACATGTGCTTGTGTATATAAAGGGGGCTGCGCATTGGTGCACACACACAGCCTCCCAACTACTGTGGGGAACTAAAGGGCGAGTTCAGACAAAACAGAGAATCATGGTGTTATTTCCCACAATCACTTTGCAGGAGCTTAGTCAAGACCTTTGCACGCTTAATTTCACCAAGCTTGTGCAAACCTCGCTCCTCATCAGTTTTATCACTGTGGTTATCAGTGCAGTTCTCCCACTGAATAGCATTGGGTGCTCCATCATCATAATTATCATCATCTGGCTCTTCATCACCGTAATCGATGCACAAGTTATGAAAGATGCAAGCTTATGATAAACTTATTGAGACAGTGGATAGTGTGCAACTCCAGGTACATAAGCTGCCTGAAGCGCTTCTTGAGTGTGCTGAATGCATTTTAAATGAGCCCTCGTGTGTCTGAAAACTTAAAATTGAAGCCTTTTTGTTGCTTATTCATTGCACCGTAATCCCTGTATGGTGTCAACAGGTACTCCCGCAGCGGTTATGCTGCGTCTCCTAATATATGATAACGGCGCTGACATACTGAAGCTATGTTCTTTGAAAGAGGCGATAAGCTAAACACATGAGAATCGTGCATTTTGCTGGAGGTTCCAGTGAACGCATCGAGGAAGCGCCTCCTGTGCTCACAGACGCCTTGCAGCGTTAGTGAAAGGTAATGGTGCCTGTTGCAGTATGTGGAAGCAACCTTGTTGGCTGGGCACTGTATCTTGTCATACGATCCATCTATACAGCTAATAACAGCAGGCATTCCAGACACCTGCAAGCAAGTTGTACTCTTCTAATGAGTGATATCATCCATGCCTGAGCATTTGCGAGGAGTTTTAACAGGAAATACTGGTGCTCAAGCCCATTAACTCACAATCACAGCATACGCTTCATGACTCAGCACAATATATTTTATGTTAAAGATGCAAAATGCAAACGAAATTCAACTTTGAAAACTAGTTAAGATAAGATACACTGCTGTCCACATCATATACTACACGTTTTCTTCCTATCCACCTCTTTTTTTACAATAGTAAAATGGGAGAGAAAACAAAACAAAGCCTGCGTATGTTTTCCTAAAGGGAGTTTAAGTACGTAATTGGAATTTAATTCTTAAATTTAAAACCAAACCTCGTCCATGTTGTATCGTACATATGAACAGAAATGACAAAGCATGCAGCAGCATCCGCATGCAAGGAATCGACTGTGACTGCAGGAGAAACATAAGTTCAATGTTTCGAACACAACTGGATGAAGCTCGGTATTATCATCACGACCTATCGCATTTTTATTAAAGTCCCACCTCAGCGTAAAATTGAGCTTGAAATAAGCCACAATAAAATGTGCACTCGTGTTTGTGATATGATCAATATAGCTGGGCCGGCTGATATTATTGGTTCTCACGATAAATAAAATCAAAACAGACCTCAAAACTGCTAGTGAGGTTCTCCAGGTCTGCGGGGAACTTGATCACCGATGATCCCAGCGTCATCAGGAACTGCGCTACTCTCTGAAGAACTCTGTACACGGGGCTTTCTGACTTGTCGAAACGGCTTGCCACGTCTCGCATGCAGGTTTTGTTGGCCGTGTACCTGCGCAGGGGGATTACAGGCACCCGAAAGGGAAAAAAACAGCTTCAGATCACACTGCACTGTAAGCAACGGGCTCATAGTTAAATGCGTTCTTGTGCAGGCATCGTACAAAGAAAAAAAGGGGGTGAAGGTGGGGAGGTGTAACTAAACATATAAATGTCAAGACGCGTTTCCGCAGATTTCCCTTGAACTCCTCCGTGTGTGCTCGAAGGGCACATTGACGAGACAGCAAACTCCGCGACCAACTTTTGGGCCACAGGTTGAGCCAGCCTAAAGTGCTTCCAGAACTGCTCAAGAAAAGAAACAAACGAAAGCAACACAACGTGTTAAACCTTGAGCATAATGCTTTCCTTCTTTTTTCTATTTCTTTACCTCGTGGTACGAGTACTGCCGAACGACGTCCTCGATGAAACCGACGACTTTGGGCCTCTTCGCGGGAATGCCGAACAACTTGTTGAATTCCCACTCGTAAGCGCAAGCTTTAGCGTCACTGTCACTGTCCGACGAATCACTCGTGTCGGTACTTGAGCTTTCCGACTCAGAGCTGTCGCTATCGAGTAGCAGAAGCATTGCCGCATGCTTTGCCGAAGTAGCCGAGCCGTCCATGCTGTCCGCCATTATCAACACAATTCGCGCCGCGCCAGCCGCGCCCCCAAGCAGGCAAACGTGTTAAAGGAAATGCGTCACGCTGAGTTCCGGTTCACTCCACCGTTTTCGGCGGAGCAGTTTTTCCTGCTCCACGGAGGGACTCCCGCTCTGAATCCCCTCCGGCTCTCTCATTGGAACTTTTGACTCCCGCTCTCACTCTGTTATTGGAAGACACTTGCTTTAAAAAGAGCAGAAAAACTTGCTCCGACTCCGCCGTTGGAATTCAACATAAATCAACATGCACAAAACTTATTGAGCAACCGGATCTAAAACCAATATGACTGGGGTTTAATATTGCGTTACTATTATTATATTTCATTACCCGGGCACTCAAACCTCTTTCAATTAGCTTAACCAGATTTGACGTGAGTGATATCGGCCTTACATTGTCCAAGGCGAATCCTTTTTTCTGCTTTTCAAGAAGTGGAATCACTTTATACAGCTTCCATTCCGCAGGTATCTAAGCTTTTGTCAAAGAAAAGTTCACCGGGTTAAGTACTTCAGTTGGAGAAACCTCGAATATTACTTTTTTTGTTGCATTTGTTACCCCGTCTGATCCCGGTGCTGAAGGAGATGTGTGCCTTATTATCTCTGTCAGCTCATCTAAAGTAACCTCCTCAAAATCTTCGCTGCCATGGGGTTCACAATGTGCAGTGGTATAGATGATATAAATCTATCTTGGAGCCCTTTCGCAATGTTTTCTACTAAATCAGAAAGTTGACAGAGAGAAAGAACAGAGTCTATATTTTCAGCGGGTGGTCAAAATGGCGCGAACGTTATTCCATCCTCATCGTCGTCTTCCTTCACTATCTTCCCCAGAGCACACGCATTTCCAACATTCGTTACATCTATTCGTCATAAACGCACACTTGTAATGCCACATTATTTAAAAAGTAACGTTCTATTTGCTCTGTTAAAACCAGTTATTCCTTCTATCTATATGCATTATACTGATGTTCGAGTGTAGCTGAGTAGGGGCAACGGGGTGTAAAAGAATGAGAAAAAAAAGGAGTGTGTCACAGCACTCTCTGAGTACCACACCAAGTACCACACCAAAAAAAAACATTGCCGTTACAATCTGTCGTTCATTTCAGTCTTTCCAAGCAACCGAAATAACGCCGTTACCACGCATCGCGTGAAGTCTTCGAAGCCAGGGGTCCAGAAGTTTTTATCGTGTGAGCAAATGATTATCTACGAACCTAGTAAGTATGAGACGGCCCTAGTCGATAGATGAAACAGCTAGGGGCACTCGCACAGAAGGCACGTGATTACTTCGCTGCACCTGCAAAACCCAAATAATGTGACATCAGTCATTCGAATAACAAAAAAAAATCCCAGGGCCCGTTCATTCACCTATTGGAAAGCCAAAGCCATATTCTTTGTTGAGTTGATGTATAGGCAGTATTAATCTTACACCACCTGTGAAAGCTCTCCACCTGTAACATGGTTTGGCTATATATATATATATATATATATATATATATATATATATATATATATATATATATATCTATATATATATATATATATATATATATATATATATATATATTTATTTATTTATTTATTTATTTATATTCGGCAGACGGGCAACAGCATTAACGACCGTATTCGCCAGCATCAGCATATCTCAAAGCTGGGGTCTCGAACACGTAGCTCACGAACCTCTCACTTGTGGGCTGCACATGACTGTCTTCATCTCACATTTTTTCGACAAGTATGTTCGCGAGCTGTACAGGCGTTACTGGTCTGAAGCATTGTTTTCGTCAGGTACTCCATGTGGTCACCATGTCCGAAAGCGCAAGCGTGAACCAACAACCATATTTCAGATTCGGCACCTACGTGCTACTCATCATGATGTGTGATGGAACACTATAGGCTCAAACTTCCTTCAGAAATGACTTGTATATGAGATGTGGGAAAGGTCTTATTTTCAATGGTAATGTTTATTGACAATGCGTCCGCAATCACTCCTATACTCTCGCTCTTACCCATTTCCCTGGCCTGGCTCTTGCAGGACTAACTCTACATTGCGACCCTCTGGCTGTGATCAATTTGACACCCCTGCCTCAAAGAAAACACCGACATTTCATCTTTCACACATTGCACAGCATGCCTGAGGTCAAAAACGTTCCCTTCGAACGAAATGACATAATCACTGAGCACAAAGAAAAGAAACAGATACCCTGCACATAAAGGTTGCTTTCTGCTTCAACTCACTTAGGCCTGAAATCCTTCTAAGAATCTGACAGTTTGAAGTCAAGTAAGCATAAATGATTTGTTCATTGGAACAATTCATCGCTTTTCTATAAATACATCGACCATAGACACAACTACCGTCACCACTTGCTGCTTTTCATAGGGTTGCCTTGCACATTTTAGAAGTGTAGCTTTTAGTATGCTCAACCATGGCGTGAAAGCTCCCACTACGTCCTATTTCACGCCCCGACACACTTGAAGGAAGCTTTAGGAGCTTGCTCGGCAAGCTTCTTATGCTCGCGCCTTGTCCGGTGACGGCGTGTACACGGCTCTAGTCATTTTGGACATGCTCTCTACACGTGTGCTTCCTTTCTTTTCGCCGGCAGCTCACGCAGTGAAAGATCTTCAATACCGCTTCGTAGCATTAACACCGCAGAAGCCAAGACAGCAGCGTGGCGGGCTCGCAACGCAGCAGAAACTCAGGCTTGCCGGCAAGACCATGCGGTCACAGCCCGAGAGGCCGAAGTGAAGAGGGCTTGCCATCAAGCAAACCCGGAGCTGCCGGCCAGCGAAGCCGTGTGAAACGGCTGCCATGCATAGAACTATCTTTGATACCAATTTAACCTCGCATGGTCACGATAAGCCTCGACCGCAAAACTGGTGTTTTCTGCAGACGCAAACAGTCCCCCTCGTGCAAGCCAGTACAATGACGGTACGCAAGTCTCAAGAGATAATGTTCTCTTCGATAGTATGCGAGTACAGCAATACGCACTAGCAGACACTCGTGTACGTGGCACTCAATTGCTGCACCAACGTCGCCAACTTTTACCTGACTAACGCTAACTGGTGCCGCCATTACTACCACAAGACCTTCAGCGGACACAAGGTCATGCTCGGCGAACTTCGGCGTTTCGAGCAGCACAGGTTGGCCAAGCTAACACAACGGTACCTTCGTATTCTGCGAGAAGGCGTCGTCCGCTCGACTAAGTTGACCCTTGCTCTTCTCAACATGTAATCCCTCAGCGCCCACGTTGATCGATGATTGATTTGTGGGGTTTAACGTCCCAAAACCACCATTTGATTATGAGAGACGCCGTAGTGGAGGGCTCCGGAAATTTTGACCACCTGGGGTTCTTTAACGTGCACCCGAATCTGAGCACACGGGCCTACAACATTTCCGCCTCCATCGGAAATGCAGCCGCCGCAGCCGGGAATCGAACCCACGACCTGCGGGTCAGCAGCCGAGTACCTTAGCCACTAGACCACCGCGGCGGGGCACTCAGCGCCCACGTTGATGATATCAAAGATAATCCTGTCCTGACCAAATTCGCCGTGTTCTGCTTCACGGAGACGTGGAACGCTGTGCGCATGCATATCAATGCACTCGTTCCAGTCGTCTTTACCAAAGAAGTGGAGCATTCTATAGTCGGTGTACTTTGTAAAATAAAATCCCTTGTGTACATATTATGTATTTAGTTCAGGCATCATAAAGCAATCATCTTTAAAGGGAAACGAGTCGCCAAGCTCGTCGAGCGACACCACTTTTGTTTTTGTTTTTTTTTTGTAAAAGAACATCCCTTGTAAATAAGTGATGTATACACTTTATGGAAACGCAATAGTACATCCGACTGGAAACAATAAACGTCGTGCATGCAATGTAATAAGCGCTCTCACAATCAGATATGGTGGTAGAGATGAGTACGGAGGATTCGCGGGTTACCACACCATCTCCGTCCAAGCTTCTCTGTCATTCATTTTGTGCATATGGATATTTTTTTCCTTCCATTTCAATACCTTATATAACGTTCATGAAAAGTCTCGTCATGCCGGCACGTGCTTTTTTGTCCCCATTTTATGTTCTGCTTCACTCCCCAAACACATGCGTCTGGCGCGTGCTCTCCCACAGCACCGATTTGTCCAGCGTTGGACGGGAATACTGGGCCAGACGAGAAAACGAGTACACATAAAGAGAAAGAAAGAATATAGAGTGAGAGATAGGAAAGCAAGCGAAAATACTGAAACAAAAAAGAACTAAAACAGTCGGAAAGGAATGGAATGGGAAAACGTTTAATACAAAGAAAACAATAGATAAAGGTTAGAAGCCGGTGAGTGGGGCCCCTAGTCCAGGGTGTCACTGGCCTCAGCTGCCCGCCACGCCTGGTCTAGGAGCGCTTCTTTTTCCTCAATGGCTATAGCAAGGTCTTCCAGTGCTACGTCGTGAGTTTTTTCGCCGGAATCTGAGGCGTAATAATTTTGGCTGGCCTTAACTCACATTCCCATGTAATGTGAGCAAGTGTTGGCTGTTCTCCGCATCACGGGCAAGAACCGGCGTATGCAGTTGGGTGCATCGCATGTTTTAAACGCAGGTGTGGATGTGTATTTGTCTGCAGGCGGCGCCACTCAATTCGCTTCTTTTACACTCAGCCGAGAATGGGACGGGGAGTATTGCCGTCGTTGTCGACGCTGGTGTTCTAAGGTATCTCAAGGAGTGTGGGGACCCTGGATTAGCAGACTGGCATCTCGACGAGGGACAGTCGCTCGGTGAGTAATAGCTCGAGCTGCACTGTCCACTCTATCGTTACTCGTTTCTGTCATATGTCCGGGGCACCATATGGTACCTTGTTTGTACTGTAGCGCCTAAGAGGCAGGCGACGGACGCTGGTACATGACCGTTGGTGAAATAACGACAGGCTATTTGTGAGTCCGTGAAAATGTAAGATCGCTGTCCCATAACTTTTTGGTTTTGATGGCGAGTGCTTCCGCGAGGGCTTCCGCCGTGTTCGCCGAGTTTGTCTTGGCTGCATTTGACGTGTGAATGGTGCATTTGGCGTGCCCTCTGTTGCATTTGGCGTGCCCTCGGCATACTCTTTGGTTAGTTCAGTGCTGCATTAGGCGTGCCTTCGTATCCAAGCGGGCATTGCGGGTCACCGGCGTCACCCACGTATGTCGAATGGACAATATTGTTACGTACAATCTAAATGGTGTACGAATAACTGTTTATTGGGGCGAACTTGTGCCCGAAAAGCAAAGGAAAATGTAGCGGCGTCTCTAACAGGCGATCAGCAAATAGGGATCAATCTCCGAGAAACCCTCGAGCGGTGCACCACTTCTTTTTCATCAAAATCCCATGCTGAGGAGGCGCGCGCCCTCACGGCCTTTTCTTGTTTCATCATCAAGCCGCTGATCTCTTGGGGGGCGCACGAACTAGCGCGCGTAGTTTGAATACTGCGTTTGCCTTGCGTCAATATTGTCACGAGGTTGTGACACACGCAGCACTTGAGAGGAAGCACGCAGGAGTCAGGGCGGTGTCAGGCGAACTGTTTATTGGGCGAACTTGGGCCCAGCAAAACAAGGCCAAACACAACTCACAGCAACAGCGGCGTGAACAGTCGTCGGCCGACGGAAAAAAAAGACTCCCCAGTGGCGCACTGCGCCGGCTTTTATACACGCGTCGTAACGCGTTCCAGAGTGGCATACAAGATAAACGCGGCCTGCGTTGCGCTTAACAGATACACGTGTCATAACGCGTTCCAGAGTGGCATACAAGATGAACGCGGCCTGCGTTGCGCTTAACAGAAAGTGATAGCGGCTTTCTTTGTAAACCAAAAGAACCGCACGTGTCACTACCCCCCTCTGAAAAAGCATCGTCCCGATGCTAAAGACAGAACATAAGAGAGAGTACATGCAATAAATTACATTAACAATGCGTCACAGCTAATCAGCGCGCGTAATAAGGTTTAAGTCGCACCACGTGTACGACTTCGGGTCGTGCACGGCGTCGTTGGGATGACGTTAAGCCATCGGGCACGACCTCATAGTCCAGTTCACCACGACGTCGGACTACCTTGTAGGGTCCAAAGTAGCGTCGCAGGAGCTTCTCAGACAATCCCCGTCGTCGTATCGGCGTCCAGACCCAGACAAGGTCGCCGGGTTGGTATTCGGTGTGGTGTCGTCGAAGGTTGTAGTGGCGCCTGTCGACCGTCTGTTGGCTCTTGATTCGCAGGCGGGCTAGCTGTCGAGCTTCTTCAGCGCGATCCAGGTAGCTGGCGACGTCGAGGTCTTCTTCGTCGGTGCCGACCGGTAGCATGGCGTCAAGCGTTGTTGTTGGGCTCCGTCCGTAGACGAGCTTGTATGGAGCAAACTGCGTCGTTTCCTGCACGGCCGTGTTGTACGCGAAGGTTACATAAGGGAGTATGGCGTCCCACGTCTTGTGTTCGACGTCCACGTACATGGCCAGCATGTCGGCGATGGTCTTATTTAGACGCTCGGTGAGGCCATTCGTCTGTGGGTGGTACGCGGTGGTTCGGCGGTGGCTTGTCTGACTGTACCTCAAGATCGCCTGCGTTAGGTCAGCCGTAAAGGCCGTACCTCTGTCGGTGATGAGGACCTTGGGGGCTCCGTGGCGGAGGACGATGTTCTCAATGAAGAACTTGGCGACCTCGGCGGCAGTGCCCTTGAGCAAGGCCCTTGTTTCGGCATAGCGGGTGAGGTAGTCAGTCGCTACGACAATCCATTTGTTGCCAGAAGTTGACGTCGGGAAGGGCCCCAGTAAGTCCATGCCGATTTGTTGGAATGGCCGTCGAGGTGGTTCGATGGGTTGCAGAAGTCCGGCTGGCCTAGTTGTCGGCGTCTTGCGTCGCTGACAGTCTCTGCATGTCTTTACGTAGTGGGCGACGTCGGCAGTGAGGCAAGGCCAATAGTACTTCTCTTGTATTCGTGACAGTGTGCGGGAAACACCAAGATGTCCGGCTGTCGGGTCGTCGTGTAATGCTTCCAGAACCTCTGGACGTAACGCTGAAGGCACCACGAGGAGGTGGTCGGCGCGGAGCGGCGAGAAGTTCTTCTTCAGGAGGACGTTGTTTCGCAGGAAAAACGAAGCCAGTCCTCGGCGGAATACTTTCGGCACGTCGGCGGTCTTGCCTTGCAGGTAGTCCATGAGGATCTTGAGCTCTGGGTCAGCTCGTTGGCGTTCCGCGAAGTCGTCGGTACTTATTGGTCCCAGGAAAGAGTCGTCGTCCTGGTCATCCTGGGGCGGCGGATTGACAGGGGCGCGAGACAAGCAGTCGGCGTCGGAGTGCTTTCGTCCGCTCTTGTAGACGACGGTGATGTCAAATTCTTGTAGTCTGAGACTCCACCGTGCGAGGCGCCCTGATGGATCCTTCAAGTTAGCTAGCCAACACAAGGCGTGGTGGTCACTCACGACTTTGAAAGGCCTGCCGTACAGGTAGGGGCGGAACTTTGATGTAGCCCAGATGATGGCAAGGCATTCCTTTTCTGTCGTGGAATAATTGGCTTCTGCCTTCGAAAGTGACCGGCTAGCGTAACTGATGACCCTTTCAAGTCCGTCGGTCCTCTGCACAATCACGGCGCCGAGCCCTGTGCTGCTCGCGTCCGTGTGAATTTCGGTGTCAGCTTCTTCGTCGAAGTGCGCCAGTATTGGCGGCGTTTGCAGGCGTCGCTTTAATTCTTGAAATGCCTCGACTTGCGGCGTTTCCCATTTGAAGTTGACGTCGGCCTTCGTGAGGTACGTCAGTGGCTCGGCGATCCGCGAAAAGTTCTTTACGAAGCGCCTGTAATAAGCGCAGAGGCCAAGAAATCGGCGTACTGCTTTCTTGTCGGTGGGTGCAGGAAAGTCGGCGATCGCAGCTGTTTTCTGTGGATCAGGGAGCACTCCCGACTTGCTGATAACGTGGCCAAGGAACAATAGTTCCTCGTAGGCGAAGCGGCACTTTTCTGGCTTCAGGGTAAGTCCTGAGGCTTTGATTACCCGAAGAACAGCTTCAAGGCGCCGGAGGTGCTCGTCGAAGTTGGAAGAAAATACGACTACGTCGTCCAAGTAGACGAGGCAAGTCTGCCACTTCAAGCCTGCGAGTACTGTGTCCATAACCCGTTGGAACGTCGCAGGCGCCGAGCAAAGACCAAAGGGCATGACCTTAAACTCGAATAGGCCGTCTGGTGTTATGAAGGCAGTCTTCTCTCGGTCTCTCTCGTCTACTTCGATTTGCCAGTAGCCGGTTTTGAGATCCATCGACGAAAAATACTTGGCGTTGTAGAGTCTGTCCAGAGCATCGTCTATCCGTGGGAGGGGATACACGTCTTTCTTCGTGATCTTGTTCAGGCGACGATAATGGACGCAAAAACGTAGGGTTCCGTCCTTCTTCTTCACCAACACCACGGGTGATGCCCACGGACTCGTAGACGGCTGAATGATGTCGTCACGCAGCATTTCGTCGACTTGTTGCTTGATGGCCTCGCGTTCCCGTGCAGAAACTCGGTAGGGGCTCTGACGGAGCGGACGGGCATATTCGTCGGTTACGATGCGATGTTTCTCGAGAGGGGTCTGACGAAGCCTCGATGACGACGAGAAGCAGTCCTTGTATTGGTGGAGTAAGGCTTTGAGCTCCTTTTGTTGCTGCCTGGAAAGGCTTTGATTGACGTCGAAGGCGGGCGCGGACACTGCTGTCGACGTTTTGGCTCCCTGAAAATCGGTGAGGGCGAAGGCATTGCTCGCTTCGACAAATTCGCTTAGATGTGCTACCGTCGTGCCCCTATTCAAGTGCCTATATTCGTTGCTGAAGTTCGTCACCATTACCTTGGCTTCGCCGTTATGAAGCTTGGCTATGCCTCTTGCGACGCACATCTGACGGTCTAGGAGCAGGTGCTGGTCGCCTTCGATGACACCTTGTAAGTTGGTAGACGCTTTGGTGCCGACGGAAATGATGACGCTCGACAGTGGCGGGATGGTTACCTGCTCTTCTGTCACATTCAAGGCATTGTGAGCGACGTTGCAGTCTGACGCCGTTGCATTATCCGTGGACAGCGTGATTGACCTGGATCTTAGGTCGATGACTGCGCCTTGCTGGTCCAGGAAATCCATGCCTAAAATGACGTCTCGCGAGCATTGCTGCAGGACCACAAAATTCACAGAATACGTCTGGCTGTGAATCGTGACACTTGCCGTGCAGGTTCCAGTCGGTGTTATAAGGTGGCCCCCTGCTGTTCGGATATCCGGTCCTTCCCATGCAGTCTTTACCTTCTTGAGCTTAGCGGCGAAGAGACCACTGATGATAGAGTAGTCGGCGCCGGTATCGACTAGGGCGGTGACGCTGTGGCCGTCGATGATCACGTCGAGGTCGGTGGTTCGTCGTCTGGCGTTCCGGTTAGGTCGGGGCGTCGGATCACGGCTGCGTCGGCTTGGTCCGGTGCTGCTATGTCGCGTCGGCGGCGAGGCTTTGTCGTAAAGACTCTGCTCAGGCGGCGTACTGCGACTACGTCGGGAAAGTTCGTGCCTCGTGGTTGTCGTCATCGGCAGCGGCGGCGGCGGCGGAGGAGGATCTTCGGCATTGCGTCGTGCAGCAACCGCACCTCCATCGGTTGCTGCCTTTAGTTTCCCGGGTAGGGGCTTGGGGATCGGCCCCGGTTAGGGCCGGTGTACTGGCGGCGATCCGGGGAGACGTAGCGGCCAGGCGAAGGTGAACGGGATGGTCGTCGTTGTTGCCACTGCGATCCGGCGATGTAGTCGGCGATGTCGCGAGGTCGCTCACCTGGGCGCGGACGCGGCGCGTTCACGTCGAAGCCACGCAGTCCCATCTCACGGTACTGGCAGTAGCGGTAGGTGTGCCCGGCTTCGCCGCAGTGGTAGCATAGTGGGCGGTGGTTCGGGGTGCGCCAAACGTCAGTTTTCCTCGGCGAGCGCTGGATTACTGGTGAGCGGGAAGGCGTCGGGGGTGGCGGCGGTGGCTGGCGACGAAACTGTGGAGACGTTGGGTCCTGGTGTTGGCGAGGAGCGGCGACAGGTCGTCGTGCAGTAGCGGCGTAGGTCATCGCCTCCGGTTGGGGCTGTGGCCGTTCAGGAACGCTCAGTGAGCGCTGTAGTTCCTCGCGGACTACGTCTTCGAGAGAGGCGACTTGGGGCTGAGACGATGGCAACATGTGGCGCAGTTCTTCACGAACAATAGCGCGTATGGTCTCGCGCAGGTCGTCGGGGCAGAGTCCTCGGACTTCTGCGACGTCTGGCGACATGCGCCGATCGTATTGGCGGGTCCGCATTTCAAGGGTCTTCTCGATGGTGGTAGCCTCGGAGAGGAACTCTTGTACCGTCTTTGGCGGGTTTCTGATCAATCCGGCGAAGAGCTCCTGCTTCACTCCTCGCATAAGAAGGCGAACCTTCTTGTCCTCAGACATGTCGGCGTCGGCGTGGCGGAAAAGTCGCGTCATCTCCTCCGTGAAGATCGTTACGTTTTCGTTGGGGAGCTGCACCCGAGTTTCAAGCAGTGATGCGGCTCTTTCCTTCCGCACGACGCTTGCAAAGGTGCGCAAGAAAGCAACGCGGAAGTCGTCCCAAGTTCGAAGCGTTGACTCGCGGTTCTCGAACCAAGTCCTTGCGGCGTCTTCCAGGTAAAAATACACATGACGCAGCTTGTCGTCCGGGTCCCACTTATTGAGGGCTGCGACGCGGTCGTAAATGTCAAGCCAGCTTTCCGGGTCTTCGTAGATCGATCCGCGGAAGGTAGGCGGCTCTTTGGGCTGGTTGACGACCACGGTTGCCGAACACCTTGCTTCCGTCATCGTGGATGCCGGCTTCGTAGCAGCCTTTGTTTTCTTGTCCTTGTCGGGGAGCGGCAGGTATTCGGGCGGTAGTCCTTGTTGTCTTCGGCTCACTCGAACGACCGGGTCGGCGTCGTCCTCTTGGCGGCTTGGGCTTGGCTCACGGCTGGACGGGGGCGTACGGTACATGGATCGAGAAGCACCTCCACCAGATGTCACGAGGTTGTGACACACGCAGCACTTGAGAGGAAGCACGCAGGAGTCAGGGCGGTGTCAGGCGAACTGTTTATTGGGCGAACTTGTGCCCAGCAAAACAAGGCCAAACACAACTCACAGCAACAGCGGCGTGAACAGTCGTCGGCCGACGGAAAAAAAAAGACTCCCCAGTGGCGCACTGCGCCGGCTTTTATACACGCGTCGTAACGCGTTCCAGAGTGGCATACAAGATAAACGCGGCCTGCGTTGCGCTTAACAGATACACGTGTCATAACGCGTTCCAGAGTGGCATACAAGATGAACGCGGCCTGCGTTGCGCTTAACAGAAAGTGATAGCGGCTTTCTTTGTAAACCAAAAGAACCGCACGTGTCAATATTAAGAGATGCTCCTTTGTGTCTGCAACAAAAGCACCCACCAAGCTCTGGATTACCCTGGACACCGCAGATTTAGTGCTACCAGGGTTTAGCAAGCTTCGCCAAATTGACCATGTCTTCGACGTGCTTAAAGTATTTCTCATAAAGTCACAGAACTACACCAAGCATAGAGACACAACAATCAGGTAATAGGTCATGACAGAAAGAGAAAGAAAAGGCAAAAACAAAGAGTAAAACAATGAAATAAAGAGATACAGTAAAGAAACTGAAAGCGGGAAATACGAAGAAAGACAGAGAGAGGGAAAAAAAGAAGGAGCAAGGAAACGTGACTTAAAATCACGTAACAATTCTGATCACTGGACAAGTTTATTTTGTAAATGCGTTTTTAATTATACTTCTAATGTCGACAGCAAAGGCAGTGCACAGACTTTCTGAATACGCACGTTCTTCCAGAAACGAGCAAAAGCGAACGACCCTCTAAAAGGCGTTGGAGAAAACGTCCAGTTACAAAGATAACATTACATTACTTTGCTACAGCTACAACATTACGTATCAATTTTCACGTCGCAAGTTCTCCCAAAATTGCCTACATTTTGCAACAGAAAAGTGCCTGTATTTTTATTATTTACAATTTTTGCACCTCGTGGTTGCTTACTGGCTTTTTAGGATTGAAAGCTTCTCTTGAGATGCGCACGAAAAAGTGGACTTTTCAGTACCCACTCGAGGAGTGGAACGAAAAAAAAACAAATAACGCCAGGAACAGTTGGGTCACACGCCATCGCGTGGAAGGAGGGGCAGAGGGGACTCCACGTGCCACAGTTTTACAGCAAAAAAAAATGCCGGAAAGCGTTGGTTTCTGCATTGTCAACACTTACAGCACGTTGCTCGGACGCAAAGGCGTAATTGTGAGAATCGTTAGTTCACGCTTGCTTGGACCCACCGGCACGTTCTTGTCGAGCGTACTTCGTTGTGCTTCAGTGAAGCGCTACAAAAATTCAGCTGCTTGTTGTTGATTGTCTGATATTCGAAGTTCTCGGTATTACCCTCACTGCTTCCCCCTTGCAGAAAACTGTGGCTTTTATACAACGAAGGTGTTCTTGGTCGAATTAGGTATCCGTGGTAACGCTTAATTGTGAACATCGTAGACACGTACGCATCACAGACATTCTTTTTTTGCTAAATCCCACAAGTGACCAGTGGTCCTCTGAAAGCGAAGGCAGCAGTTGGCCCAACAAGCGGGTATGGGCCAGAGAAATCCATGCGGCCGGTCAAAAAAAACTGTCATCAATGTAAACGTCTATGTGCGACCAAAAATTGAATAAAACCCAATACGCACTACTTGCACTGAACAGAGAAAAAGACAACAGGTAGCCTGATCCCTAGAGCAGGTGTGAGTCATACATATAGGCTATCATCATCAGTGAAGGATGTCACACCACTGTCCTTTGATATTTATGGGTTTCGAAAGCTGATGGCTATGCAACCTCAAAGGTTCACAAAGAGGGCTCAATTATGGCTGGACTGGAAAGGCACGCGATCTTTCCGTCTTACGGCCTTCGCAGTGCTTCTGTTGCCACCTCCCACCGCAGCACCGTGTGGTCGCTGCGACCCTGCCATTGCTCCCCGTTGCGTTCGTGACTGCCAGTCATGCAAAAGTACACGCGCAACGAACTTACATAAGCGCACAACGAGATGAGGATATAGTATGCTTGAAAGAAATGCCTTGCTCGAGTGTCTCATTTTCATATCTATCTCGGCTCGTGATTGATTAACAAAGAAACAATGTACATTCGACACCACAGGAATCGATGGCTTTCAATGGATGTGCTTATGTTTACCAATTCCAAAAATGAACAATAAGTAGTGGTGACGCGAAAAAAAAACAAACGCGCGAGATCGTTTCTGGTCCAACGTTAAAATTACCACCTGCTACCGCTGTAAGCGATAAAGAAAGGGGTGGTGAAATTATTGAGCACATCACACACTGACAAGTAGAAACGAGGAAACAGTTGAATTTCAGCAGAAAGATGTACATTATTGCACACATAAGCGTACGCTGTGTACCCTATTAAATAGCGGGGAGGGGGGTGGGTACAGCAATGTGTTGTAGCAGGGCTACAACACCCGTCTTCTTGTAATCGATTTGCCACGTCCTAAACAATGTGTGTCACAGTGACTGAAAACATGGACATGAAGCGATTACGTGCTTCTCGCGATGACCAACCTTCCGTCCCTGGCTTGGGAATTAAAAATTGGAAGTACACAGTCATTGGAATCCAACATCAGGGGCCTCCCGTCGTCATTGGTCGTCAAAAAACGGTGAGGTCATTGTATTTTGTTCTTTAAACATTGACAAGACAGGTCAAGCAAAGTAACTGTATGGGGCGCGCTTTATGCACCCCACCCCCCATGCGAGAATAGAAAAAAGAGGGGGGGAGGGGCCCAAATACATCTTTTCCACACCAAGCGCATGCCTATTACAGTGCAACATATTTACATTGCTGTGCCCCCTCCCGTATCAAAGGCATGAACCAGATGCTACAATTCTGATTGACCTCCCTGCCTTCCTCTCAATTCATTCTTTCTCTCTCTTTACATCCATGTCCAATCAGTTCTTCATTACTCGCTTCTCTTTCTTTTCTTAGATCATTATGTTTTCTTCATTCACTTGTTTACGCTGTGTACGCATGCGAGCCAAACTATCTGGACAAACCTCGGCCTTTAACATTTTTTTTTCTTTTTCTCGTAAATGGTAACAGGGATTTCACACTCCAATGAGCGTCAATTTAAAAGAAGTCACAGTTTCACCGCAAAGTGATAGCCATGAAGGCAATTGTAACGAACTGAAATGTTCCACGAAGGAATATTTGTAGGTATCTCTTTCAGGGTCCAACCGGAGGTAACAGTAGAACACCCAGGCGTAGAGGAGTACAAGCACTCCAATGAGAGAAGCTGTTATTATATTGTTCCTTATCACGCTTTATAGCAAAGTGAAGGGAGAGCCCAGCAGGTGCATAGTAGCTTTAGGCCGTGTTGGAAAAGCAACCAAATAAACGTGTGCAGGCTAGTACTGCAAGAGAAGTTGGAAACAAGAAACGGTGCTCGGGCTGGTTTCTTCGCCGATCGATAGTTTTCCTTTACATCGTGGTGCTGAAACCCCTCGTACGAACACGTCTCCTTCATCGCACGACTCGAGGGGACCTTCTACTCGACCGTGTCGTTTTGCGGGCGGCGAGGACTGCAACGAATCATTCCTTATCGGCGTAGACCAGACTCGACTTCAGCACTGAATTCGATTAATTGCCTCAAGACCAAGCGCTCAGCTCGACATGCGCAGAACACCAAGCTCCTGCAGGAAGCAAGGTCACTGCTAAGAGACCCTACCGCATACAAGCCAAAGCTCACAGGTATTTATGACTGTTTGTCAGCGAGCAACGACGAGCTCTCGAAGATCAATGACGCGCTCGAGGAGCACCTAGTGGACGAGGAGCTCGAAACGTGTTCCGGGGACATAAGGCACACTCGTTCCGCGTCTAACTAACTGGCTCTAGCTGCCACGGGAGGCACGCATAAAATATGTGCGACCCGCACTACACATCAAACCAAAGAACGACCCCTTCTCGTCCATTTGACTCCTCCGGCAGCACAGTTGTAATGGTGTCGTCACAATCAATTATGCTATGTGACAAGGATTCACTGAGTGGGGGAAAAAACAAATCACAGTGAAGTATATCTACAAACAATTCACGCCTTTATCATCACAAACAGCAACACAAGGTATGTCCGAGAGATTCTCGACGGAGGGAGCCAGCGATCCTTCGTCACGGAAGATCTCGCCAAGACATTACACCTACAGGTGCTGGGAGAAACATGAATTGCGCTGAATACGTTTGGCTGTTCATCACCAAATACAGTGGAAAGACGGCGAATGGTAGAAGTTCCTGTGCGTAGCCAACACGGTTCTGACACCTGCAAGTTCCGCACAATCGTCGTTCCAGTTATCTGTCACGATATTGCTTCCCCAAAAGCTCACAGCCATTTCCTTCAGAACCTGTGTCTTGAAGGCTAGGTCTTTGCGGACGAAAAGAAGTTTGATGCAGAAACAGAAAATAGCCTCAGCTGTGTTGATCGGTGCTGACCACCTCTGGGAAAATATGTCGGGACGTATCGTCAAAAGTGCAGAAGTTCCAGGGCTGGTAGCAATCGATACACAGTTCCAGGGCTGGTATGCTTCGGTTTGTATGGACGCTACAAGGACCCAGTCACCAAAAAGCCTTTCTTGACTGCGGCTCTAGCCTAATGGTCTGCATTCTTAAAGTGCAAGCAAATGGTGATGGCGAATCAACCTCGTAAGTCTTGCAATCATTTTAGCAACTAGAAGCAATGGCCATCGCAGATTCAACAGAACCTTCCTCCCACAAGTCCGTTGCATGATTCCATAAAACTATTATCAGGAAAAGCGACTGATACACTGTGCCTTTGCCTTGGAAGGAAGATAAGAAACCGCTTCTAGGGAACAATCGAAAATTGCGCTATCTCGTTTACAAAAACTAACACGGAGGCTATCAATTATGGAAGGAATGTTGCAGCGATGTGATACTGTAATCCCGCAATATCTGGAGTCGGGTCACGCGGAAGTGCTGCCTAAGGATACTCCTCGGGATCGAGATCACGCCATATATTATATGCCACGTCGGGAAGTAATAAGAGAGAAATCGTTAACTAACAAACTGCGTGTAGTGCTCGACACATCGTCACACACCCAAGGTGTACCATCCCTTAACGACTCCTTGGATAAAAGTGTGAACCTCAATCTAGAATTGCTGCAAGCCCTTCTTCGCTTTCGGTGGTTCCCTGTCGCCATCAATTCCGACATTGGAAAGGCATTCTTACAAATTTAGATACAGGAGACTGACCGAGATGCATTCCGGTTTTTTCTGGTCTGACTCTATTTCCGTAAGCCAACACCGTAAGCTCGTCGAATGGCGCATGACATGGGTACCGTTTGGGTCAACGTCAAGTCCTTTCTCGCTCATGACAACCATTCACTAACACTTAGATAACGCATGTGAAGACAAAGAGCTCGCTTCTACATTAAAAAGACATTTTATGTCAACGAATTATTGGTAAGTGCGAACACATTCCATGATTGTCTGCGAATCTATGAGCAGTCGAAAGCAATTATGAAGATGCTGGCATGAAGCTCAGAAAGCGGAAGACCAATGACCATGAGCTGCAGAACATTTTTGACAACCAGGAGGAGCAAGTAGAAGGAGCATCGGGAGAAGCAGACGCGGTCTTAGGAATGCAATGGGATATGAAAAATGATTGCTTCAAGCTTTCTTCTAGGTCTGTGGCCCAGTATTTAGTGGCTGGCAAGCTCGACACGAAGCGTACTCTACCGAAGGTTGCTTCTCAAATTTATTACCCTCTTCGTATTCTATCGCCATTCACCATCACTGCGAAGCGTTTGTTTCAACGCCTTTGGGTATTAGGCCGTTCCTGGGATGAAGAATTCCCCGCGGAGATCAAGACGCAGTGGAGAGCCTGGTGTACAGATTTAATGCAGCTTGGTCACCTAAAAAATTGGCCCCGTATCTGCATGTAATCTGCAAATGTCGTCGAAAGACGATAAGCTTGCGTGTGGAGAGAGTAAACAAAACATTTATTTCATGTTCTGCGCAAGAAAATTGGTGATTGGTATTCCGGAAGTGCTACGTTAGAGTGCTCAGAGCGTGCAGTGGAGGCGAACGAATGCGTCAAGTCATATCACACGTGAGACAAGAGCGCCGTCTGGCAGTTCTTTTTGGAAAACAAAGCGCATGGACCTGAGACGGGCGTGCGCGCCCGTCTCAGAGGTGATAAGGTATAGAACGCGAGGCGACAGGTAGGTGCTACAACTGTGTCGTCTTAGCGAAGCGTTGGAAACACTCGCTTCTTCATGCAAGCTTTGCATGGTCAGTGCAGCGTGATAAGCGCTACAGTCCTTAGAATTACATATTGTGACGATGGAACGCGTTTATTTACAAGATGGGTAATGCAGAGGTGTAGCTCAGCGAAGGATCAACAGCGTCGCTCGCGAGCCAGTCGAGTCTCTTCCTCCTCTTTGTCGAATCTTCGCTAGCGCGTTTCACTTCCCGGTTCGCAGACGATGCCCTCTGGGCGAGTCACTCAGATGGTTGATTGTGGCACGGTTTAAGGCGCAACGTGTGTCAGTTGTGTTTTGCTAGAGTGGCAACCATTACTTGTGACGCTCCAGGTTACGTACGTGACGTTGCTGAGGCGGCCAAGAATGACGAATGGACCGGAATAGTGGGCCAAGAACTTCTGTCACAAACCACGTTTGCGGACTGGTGTCCATAACCACACAAGATTGCCCTTACTATAAGATACGGAGCGATGGCAGGCGTCGTAGCGTTTCTTAGAACGTTGCTGGGATGCCAAGGTTTGGAGGCGGGTGATGCGACGGGCTTCTTCTGCGCGGCAGAGCGTCTCGGCTATCGAGGTTTCCACGTCTAGTGTAAAAGGTAGTATAGTGTCTAGACAAAATCGTGGGGAGCAAGCGTACAGCAGGTAAAATGGAGAGTAACCTGTAGTCTCATGCTTCGTGGTATTGTACGCGTACGTGATGTAAGGTAGCACTTTGTCCAAGTTTTTGTGCTTAGAATCGACATAAATAGCATGTTCGTCAGAGTCCGGTTCGTGCGCTCTACGATACCATTGGTCTGCGGGTGATATGGTGTGGCAAGGCGGAAATGGCAGGCAGACAGACGCAGCATCTCTTCAACGACGTCAACAACGAACTGGCGTCCGTGGTCGCTAATGACAACGCGTGGAGGACCATGGCGGAGAATTATACAGCGAAGCATAAACTGCGACACGTGCATGGCCGTTGCAGCAGGTATTGCAGCAGTTTCTGCGTAGCGCGTTAAGTGGTCAACACAGACGACAACCCATCGATTGTTACTGCTCGATCGTGGAAATGGACCGAGCAGATCGACACCAACAGGCTCGAAGGGAGAGTTACGGGGTGGAACAGGATGGAGAAGTCCTGGCGGCGTAGCCGTGGGACGTTTGTGTTGTTGGCATTGTTCGCATCCAGCAACGTATTTTTCCGTGTCGTGTCGCATCTTGGGCCAATAGAACCTTTGCTGGATTCGTTGAAGCGTTCTGGCGAAGCCCATGTGGGCGCAGGTTGCGTCGTCGTGTAAGGACCGAAAGACGTGAGCCCGTAAAGTGCGTGGAACAACTAAAAGCAGACGGGCGCCTTGTCCGGAATAATTCTTCTTGTAAAGGACGCCGTCATGAACCACAAAAGAGCTTGGGTTCGCGTGTTCATTTGCGGAGGCGAAATGAGAATCTAAGCAGCGGTCCTCTTGTTGGGCTGTCCGGAAAGTCGCGAGATCAGGGAACTCAGAGGCAATAGCGCCGATATACTGGTCGAAGTTGTCAGCGTCGCACTCAGCCATCGGTAGAGCAAGGCGCGATAGGCAGTCGGCGTCTGCGTGCCGGTTACCGCTCTTTTAGAGTACTGCGAAGTCGAACTCCTGTAAGCGCAAAGCCCATCGCGCCAGTCGTCCAGATGGGTCTCGGAGGCCTACCAGCCAGCATAGAGAATGATGGTCGGTGATTACTGAGAAGCGACAGCCGTATATGTATGGGCGAAACTTGTGCACGGTGAAAACGACTGCGAGACACTCCTGTTCTGTGACTGTGTAATTTCGTTCTGCCTTGCTCAACGAACGACTCGCGTAAGCGACCACGTGTTCAGCATTGTCATGGCGCTGAACGAGCACTGCACCAAGGCCGATTCCACTGGCATCTGTGTGAATTTCCGTTTCAGCAGAAGGATCAAAATGGCGTAGTACTGGTCTGAAGTCAGTATGAACCGAAGCTCCTTAAAGGCTGCTTCGCAATCCGGTGTCCAGTGGAAAGGGACATCCTTTTGCAGCAAGTCAGTCAGTGGTTGTGCTTTATCAGCGAAATTCGGAACAAATCGACGAAAGTAAGAAAACAGGCCCAGGAAGCTACGCAACTCCCTGGGGGACTGCGGCTGCTTGAAGTTGCTGACAGCGGCGACTTTCTGCGGGTCCGGTCTCACGCCATTTTATCCACCAGGTGTCCCAGAACCAAGGTTTCACGTTCTCCAAAGCGACATTTTTTTTTTAGTTCAGTGTAAGCGCAGCTTCCTCGAGACAGGTTAGAACGAGGTCAAGGCGAAGATTATGTTCTTCAAATGTTCGGCCAAAAATCACCACATCGTCCAGGTAACACAGACCAATGTCCCAGTTGAGGCCCCGTAAAATCGTGTCCATATATCTTTCAAATGTGGCGGGGGCATTACACAAGCCGAATGGCATAACATTAAACTCAAACAGACCATCGGGTGTAACAATATGTTTGCCTTTTCAAGTAAAAGACGAACATGCAAAATATATATGTGTTGTTATTGTGCCTCAGATATGCGCAATAATTGCTTTTTAATTTACAATCCAACACGTATGAACGCTGATTCTTGAGCAACATTGGTGGGCGCTGCGGATAGGGTCGGCCGTTCGGGGTATCGGCTGGTGCTGTTTGGAGTACCTAGTTCGAGGTAACGGTGGACAAACAGACAAAGTACCGACAGACAGACAGACAGACAGACAGACAGACAGACAGACAGACAGACAGACAGACAGACAGACAGACAGACAGACAGACAGACAGATCAAAGTTTTTTGCGTGGAAGGTCCCCAAGACAGACTATCGTCTTTAAAATTCAGCGCTGCGTGAGAGACGGACTGCATGGTGCGCTTGAAGATGCTGAACTGCATATATTCGTCGACGCTAGCCTGAGGGCTTATGGAGCATGTGCCTATTTCAGAGCTTTTAGTGAAAATGAGAACTGAGCTACCTCAATAATAGTAGCAAAGTGAAAAGTGGCACCAATTAAGACAATAACGCTTTCAAAGCTCGAGCTTATTGCCGCGGTAGTGGGAGCCAGATTGCCAAAATACATTTGCTTCTCGTGAGATTTCAAGCATTTCCAATGCGTCATATGGACTGACTCCATGATCACATTAAGCTGCATCCGCGGAAACTATAGTGTCACAACATCGTGACGTCGACAAAGAGGAGACAGTATGATGAAGGTTAAGATGTTTATTTGGGCGAACTTGTGACGTGTACATGGGAAGTCCGATCACAGTATCAGACCTGCACTGATCGCGCCGAACGTAACGTACCGTCAGCCGTTGATCAACTGACAAGCGGCGAAGCGCGTCGGCATTTATACACTTGCCATCGAATGTTCTAGCGTTATCGCTAGCGGCGACGTAGGCTCCAGAATAATCTGTATAGTTCACGGAGTGGACGTGATCTTATAAAAATGACCTACTACAGTCCTAAAGCTTCTCGAAGACGGCAGGTGAGGTTTGCGCTGAGAATTACGTAGTGTATTGGGGCGATAACAAAACTGCAGAAAAGGAACGTGGCATTGCTCCCTCTGAATAAGGTATTGTCCTGATCCTTTAACGGAAGATGAAAGTAAGACTATAGTGCAAGAAAAAAGAAGCAACAAATTAGAATACAGCACTAGTACAATGACAAATTACACCGTTTCGGTTCGTTAACGCTCATGAAACGAATTGAGGCGCGTGACATGAACGACTTCAGATCGTGATCGGCGTGGTTGAGAGTTCGTGGTATCATCGACGACAACCTCGTAATCGAGTCAGCCGAGATGTAGAACCACCCTGTATGGTCTAAAGTACCATCGCAAAACCTTTTTGCTGTCCCCGTTACCGTATCGACGTCCACACCCAAACACGTTCACCGGGCTGGTATTCCACGAAGCCTCGTCGAAGATTGTAACGGTGGCTATCGGTCGTCTCTTGGCTCTTGAAGCGGAGGCGGGCTAGTTGTCGGGCTTCTTCGGCCCGCTGAAGGTACTCACAAACATCGAGGTTTTCTTTGTCGTTGACGTTGGGTAACATGGCGCCGAGCGTCGTTACCGGGCTCCTTCCGTACACCAAATATGATGGAGATATCTGCGCCGTCTCCTGCAACGCTGTGTTGTATGCGAAGGTCACGTACGGAAGAACGGCATCCCATGTCTTGTGTTCGACATCGACGTACATTGCAAACATGTCGGCGATGGTCTTGTTTAGCCGCTCGGTGAGGCCGTTCTTCTGTGGGTGGTACGCTGTCGTCCGGCGGTGGCTTGTCTGGCTGTATGCTAAGATCGCTTGAGTTAGGTCGGCAGTAAATGCCATTCCTCAGTCGGTGATGAGGACCTCCGGGGCACCGTGACATGAGACGATGTTTTGGCAAAGAACTTAGCTACCTCCGATGCACTGCCTTTGGGCAAGACTTTTGTCTGAGCGTAGCGGGTGAGGTAGTCGGTAGCTACCACAATCCTCTTGTCTCCGAGAGTCGACGTCGGGAACGGCCGCAGTAGGTTCATACCGATGTGTTGGAATGGTCAGCGAGGTGGTTCAATAGGCTGCAGAAATCCCGCTTCCTTTGTCGGCGGTGTCTTGCGTCACTGTGAATCCCGGCATGTCCTCACATAACCAGGAACTTCATCGGTAAGACGTGGCCAGTAGTACCTTTCTTGTATCTTCGCGAGCATGCGGGAAACACCGAGGTGGCCTGCCGTCAGATCGTCGTCCAGGGCCTGTAGGAGTTCTAGTCGCAAAGCTGAAGGCACCACAAGGAGGTATTGGGCTCGAAGCGGTGAGAAGTGTTTCTTTTGGAGAAGACAATTGTGCAGTAACAACGATGCAAGGGAACGCTTGAATACCTTCGGAACTTCGGTGGTCCTGCCTTCGAGGTATTTTATTAGGGCCCTAAGTTCCGGGTAAGCCCGCTGTCGTTCAGCGAAGTCGTCGGCACTTATCGTTCCCAAGAAGTAGTCGTCATCCGGGTCATAGGGTGGTGGTGGGTCGACAGACGCACGAAAGAGGCAGTCGGCGTCGGAGTGTTTCTTGCCGGACTTGTAAACGACGGTAATGTCATATTCTTGAAGTCTCAGGCTCCATAGTGTGAGGCAACCTGAATGGTCCTTCAAGGTAGCTAGCCAACACAGGGCGTGGGGGCCGCTCACAACTTTGAAGGGCCTGCTGTAGAGCTAGGGGCGAAATTTTGATGGAGCCCAGATGATGGCGAAAAAGTTCTTGTCTGTTGGGGAATAATTGACTTCTGCTCTGGAAAGCGATCGCCTGGCGTAACTAACAACCCTTTCCAGTCCGTCAGCCCTCTGCACAAAATGGTGCCGAGACCTACGTTGCTTGCGTCCGTTTGTATTTTTGTTTCATCTATTTTGTCGAAATGGGCAAATACCGGACGCGTCTGGAGGCATTGTTTTAGCTCCTTCAACGCGTCTTCCTGTGGCTGTCTTCTTAAACTCCACGTCGGCCCTGGTAAGGTTAGAGAGTAGATCGGCGATGCGGTTGAAGTTTTGACCAACCGCCTATAATAGACGCACAGTCCCGAAAATCGGCGCACTGCCTTCTTGTCAGTGGGCGGCGGGAAGCCGCCCATAGCGGCTGTTTTCTGTGGATAGGGACGGACTCCAGACTTGTTAAACACATGCTCCAGGAACAAGAGCTCTTCGTACGCAAATCTGCAATTTTCTGGCTTCAGGGTGAGTTCAGATGTCTTGATGGCTTGAAGCACACCTTCGAGGCGCTAAAGATGCTCATCAAAACTCTAGGAAAACACGACGACGTCGTCCAAGTACACAAGGTAAGGCCGCCACTTCAGTTCTGCAAGTACTGTATTCATAACGCGTTGAAAAGTGGCAGGAACCCAGCAAATACCGAAGATATCACTTTATTTATTTATTTTATTTATTTATTTCGACATACTGCCAATCCCATCAGGGATTTTAGCAGGAAGGGCGTGAACATAAAAGTTCGAATAAGTACACAATAAAGACATTCATCGCGATAAAGTACAGAATGAAACTAACAGAATCGGATCATTTAACAATTTCAGATCACAGAAGGCATAAAACATTAGTGTAAAGAAAAGTTGTCAGAAGAAAATAAATGCAGCGACTTGGTTGACACATTGGTTGACATATTGGCATATGCATCAAGAAACACAACAAGAAATTACAGCAATAAGAAACTACCCTACAATATGGCGAAGTATTTCAAGGAAGGGCAAATTTATACACACTGAAAAACAGAAACATGTTCAAGAATCAACAGAGCGATTTCTCTTCACCTGGATTCAGTACTAAAAATTGCTTAAAGAAAAAATATGATGACATGATACTTCGCTCGTACAATGTTCACACGAACACACATATTAAAATCAACCAGGTGATTCCGTTTGCATAATACAAAGTTCATTTTCGACAAGGGTTATAAATTTTGCTAATTCGGTAGTGCTGGAGATACTCGGATTCAGTTTATTCCATTCATTAGTGGCTAACGGAAAGAATGAGTACTTAAAGCAGTTTGTGTTGAAGGAGTATTCGTTAAGTCTCATTGGGTGTTTTTGGCGTGTTGTTCTAGTTTGATCAAACGTAAGATAGGCGGATACATCAATGTTTAAATGACCATGTATTAATTCATGTATGAATTTTGCACGTGCTAACCTTGTTCTATTCATTAGAGTAAGTAATCCAGCTTTTTTCATTAGTTTAGTCGGAGAATCTGTCTGTCTGTATTTGTTGTAAATGAACCTCATAGCTTTCCTTTGTATTCCTTCCAGTTTCGTGATTTGCTGTTTTGTGAATGGTGACCAAATAATATTACCGTATTCAAGTAATGATCGCACAAGGGAAGTGTATGCAAGCAGTTTTAGAGAAGGCGGGGCCTGGCGAAGCCGGTATCTGAGTGTAAACACGCGGCGTAGTGCAGCTGAAGTAACGTAACTTATGTGTGCATCCCATCTTAGATCTTCAGTTATAATAATTCCAAGATATTTATGCTGACTTACTCTAGTTATGGGAATGTCATTAATGGTGTAAAGAAAATTTGACCTAGTTTTTTTTCGACTTACTGATAAAATTGTACACTTGTTTACATTAAGTGACATCTGCCATTTACGGCACCAGCAGGAAACATCTTGTAAAGCACTATTTAAAGCTACATGGTCCTCCGTTGAGTTTTTTTCTCGATATAGCACGCAGTCATCCGCGAATAATTTGATTTTTTCCTTAATATTTGTAGGCAAATCATTAATAAGAGAAGAAACAAATTGGCGCCAGCACACAGCCCTGCGGAACTCCAGATGTGACGGAGGTGGTAGCAGAGGTTTCATCGTTAAGTTCCACATACTGTGTACGATCAGTAAGATAATTTTTGATCCAGTTAAGAACAGTAGAATTTCCTAAGGTGGCCCCAAGTTTTTGAAGTAGTTTCTTGTGTGATACCTTGTCGAATGCTTTGGCAAAATCGAGGAAGATTAGATCAGTTTGTTTTTGGTTGTCAATACTCTGGGATAACTCATGTGTTAATTCCACTAATTGGGTTATGGTTGAAAGACCTCGGCGAAAGCCATGCTGATAGGGAGATAATATACGTTTTTCTTCTAGGAAAACAGTTGTTTGTTTAAGAATTATGTGCTCCAGGATTTTACTGATTGTACATGTCAGGGATATAGGTCTAAAGTTAGATATATCATTTCCGCATCCTCCTTTATGCACAGGAACAACTTTGGCCTTTTTCCACTCCAGAGGTAAAGAGCACGTTGATAGTGATTTCTTAAACATGACGCACAGATATTTAGCTAGCACCTCTGCATATCTTACAAGAAAGATGTTAGGAATGTTGTCAGGCCCTGCTCCTTTTTTTGTGTCCAAGTTTAACAAGAGATTTATGACACCGGCCTCATGGACAATAATCGGTTCCAGGGTACCTCCCGCACTAGTGGCGATGTCTGGAATGTTTCCGTCATCGACAGTGAATACAGACTTGAAATAGTTGTTCATTTGTCTGCAGTGATCGGGTTATCTTTTTCCGGGGGTGTGTTGCTTTTGTTGTTTTTTGCAGGCTTTAGGTAGCTCCAAAACTTGCTGGGGGAATTTTTTAGAAAATTTGGCAACGTTTTTGTGAAATAGTTGCCCCTCGCTGTTTTGATTTTTATTTTTAGGTCACTCACAGCAGCAGTCAAATTATTTACTGTTACTGCTCCGGGTTTTCGTTTCATTCTCTTTCGTATTCGCTTTACTTTGCGTTTCGCATGTATTACCTCACGTGTTATCCACGGGTTGTGTTTCTTAATTTTTTTCACTCTAAGAGGTACAAAGGTATTAATACAGTGGTGCATAATTTCTTTTAACTGAGACCATAATATTTCAATGGTCGTGGAACTATCATTAGACAATTCTTCGAAGGACGGAAACTTTATAATTAGATAATTTAGTATGCTGGTGTCGTCGGCATATTTAAAATCCGGGTAAGTAATTTTTATGTTCGTTGGTTCTATTTTATCACGAAAGGGGACAGTGCACAAAGTGAGCTTGTGATCAGATATGCCATCCATAACTTCAATCTTTGTTTCATCGGCTGGGAAGTGGTTACTCAAGAATATAAGGTCAAGAATATTTGAAGTTTCTCCCTGGACACGTGTTGGTTGGTTGACTACTTGGTGAAGATTAAATCGCAGCATTGTGTCGATAAGGACATCTGAGCATGCAGGAATGAAATTTCATGGATTGCCAGTCGATATCAGGAAGGTTAATGTCACCCAACAAGATGAATCTTGCGCTTTGTATGTTTTGTTCAATGTAGTTGTAGAGCGATTGCATGCTATCTTCGCCAGAAGTAGGACTGCGATAGCAGCAGCCCACAATTGTTGTGTGAAGGCCAAATTTTAGTTTCAAAAAACTTTAAACTCGAAGAAGCCGTCTGGTGTTATAAACGCAGTCTTCTCTCGGTCTCTTTTGTCGACTTCGATTTGCCAATGGCCAGTCTTGAGGTTCATCGACGAAAAGTACTTCGCGTTATGGAGCCGATACAGTGTTTCGTCTATTTGTGGGAGATGATACACGACCTTCTTGTGATATTGTTGAGGCGGCGATATTCGACGCAGAAACGTAGGGTTCCATCCCTCTTCTCCACTAACACCACGGGAGCGTCCATGGACTTTTAGACAGCTGGATGATGTCGTCTCGTAGCATTTTATCAACCTGTCTCTTTACGGCCTCGCGTTATCGTGTCGAAATCCTGTACGGACTCTGACGAAGTGGTCTGGCATTTTCCTCGGTTGTGATGCGATGTTTCGCCATTGGAGTCTGCTGGCTTTTGAACGACGACAAAAAGCGATTCTCGTATTGCGGGAGCGGGGTCTTGAGCTGTTCTTGCTTATGGTTTGAAAGGCTGGGATTTACGTCGGAAGCTGACGGAGGGGCTTGGTTACTTTGAGCACGTTCCGCAGAATCGGCGAGGGCGAAAGCACTAATAGCTGGCACAATTTCTTCGATGTATGTGACCGTCGTTCCTTTGTTCACGTGTTTGTACTCATTTCTGAACTTCATAAGCATAACTGTCACTTTGCCCGCCAGCAGCTCTACGATTCCTCTTGCGACGCAAATATTTTGAGTGACCAACAGCTCCTGACTACCTTCAACGACGCCTTCCAAGTCAGGCGATTTCGGAGAGCCAACTGAAATAATTACGCTGGGGCGAGGCGGAATGGTGACTTGTTCTTCAAGCACATTCAAGGCGCGGTTTGCTAACGGCGTGTGCGGTGGTAGTGCTTCTTCTGTGGATAACGTTATCGACTTTGTTCTTAGGTTGATGACTCCACCATGGACACATAAGAAGTCCATGCCAAGGATGACATCTTTCAAGCGACGCTGTAGGACTACGAAGTCTGCAGGATAAATACGGCCGTTAATAGTGACTCTCGTTGTGCACATTCCTGCCGGTGTTACTAGATAACCTCCGGCTGTGTGGATTTTGGGGCCTTCCCAAGCTGTCCTAACTTTCTTCAACATAGTGGCGAATGACCCACTGATGACGGAATAGTCGGCTCCAGTATCGACGAGAGCGGTCACAATGTTGCCATTGTAAGAACGTCGAGGTCGCTAGTTCGCCGTCTCGCGTTGCAGTTGGTGCCGTTGCATCGGGTCACGGCTGCGTCAGCTTGTTATGCTGCTTCCATGTTGCGTCGTCAGGTCACCTTCGGTAAGTGATGTTTGTCGCCAGGACTTTGCGTGGTTGGCGTCCCGTTTCGAAAGCTCTGTCGTGGAGGATCAGAGAAGAATCTTCGGTAGTTCGTCGCACAGCAACCGCACCTCCATCGGTTGCTGCCCCTAGTTTCCCGGATACGGGCTAGGAGACCGGCCTCACGTTGGGCCAGAGTACTGCCGGTGGTGCGGTTACATGTGGTGGTTGGGCGACGGTGAACGGGAAGGACTTTGTGGTGTCCATTGCGTTCTTGCCAGGTAGTCGGCGATGCCCTGTGGTCGTTCCCCTAGATGCAGACGTGGTGCATTGACGGCGAAGCCACGCAGTCCCACTTGTCGGTACTGGCAGCGGCCGTACGTGTGTCCAACTTCACCACTGCACCGCAGTGGTAGCAGAGTGGGCGGTGGTCAAGGGTGCGCCAGACGTCAGTCTTCCTGGAAGCGTAGAGCTGGCTGGCCGGCGGGCAGTAAGGCGTTGGTGGGGGGTGGCGGCGGTGCCTGGCTGAAAAACTGCGGCGGGGCAGTGTCCTGACGAGAGCGTGGAGGAGCGTTGCTGCGCACTGCAGTGGCGTAGCTCATTGCTTCCGGTTCAGGCTGCAGTGATTCTGCGATTCTAAATGACTGCCGAACTTCTTCGCGGACAATGTCGGCGACCGAATTGGCTTGAGGCTGTGTTGAAGGTAACAGTTTCCGCAGCTCCTCCCGTACGATCGCTCGAATCGTCTCACGCAGGTCGTCGGTACTGAATGCATCGGCGCAATTGAATGAGGCGCTGCGGTTGTATTGCGTTGTAAGCATCTCAAGCGCCTTTTCTATAGTTGTGGCCTCGGTAAGAAATTCGCTGACAATCTTGGGCGGGTTCCGGACAAGCCCCGCAAACAGCTCCTGCTTGGACTCCACGCATGGGGAACCGGAGCTTCTTTTCCTCAGCCATGGGAGAGTCGGCGTGTCGAAAGAGCCGGGTCATCTCTTCTACGAAGAGGGCAACGCTTTCATTAGGGAGTTGCACTCTTGTCTCCAGCAATGTGGTGGTTCTTTCCTTGCAGACGACGCTCGTGAACGTGCTCAGAAACGTCGTCTGAAAGAGTTCCTAGGTTCGCAGCGTGCATTCGTGGCTTTCAAACCACGTCTTCACAGCGTCTTCCAAGTAGAAAAAAATTCCGCCATATCCACGAAGTGAATGATTATGAGTGGGCGAAGCTCCGCAGGTAAACCTGGTAAACCATGAATCCTCTGTACATTTTGCCCAGTCGATTTTATTACATCGCTCCCCCTAGCGTACGTCGCCGCACTAAATCGAACGATTGCCTTCAACCAATGACACGCGCCATATGTGACATCATTCCTATTTTATAAGATCTCGCGTCTTTCATCAACTACAAGTACCGCTTTCTAGTTTATAACATCTTGCATCTTTTCATCATCAGCTACAAGTACCACCATCTAGTAAACACTACAAGAACTAAACGAGAGGTGGCTACATACAGGAGACGGTACCGCCATCTAGTGAACACTGCAAGAACTAAACTAGAGGTGGCTACATACAGGGGACGGTACCGCCACCTAGTGAACACTGCAAAAACTAAACTAGAGGTGGCTACATACAGGCTACAGGGGACGCACAGCCCTCGCCCTAAGGAGCTTCGCCCCTAAAAGACGCGGTGTAATTTTTCTTCGGGGTCCCAGCTGTTCAAGGCGGCAATTCAGTCTTATACTTCGATCCAGCTTTCCGGGTCCTCGCCTGCCGATCCATGAAACGTTGCAGGTTTCTTGGGCTGCCACAGAACGACTGGGATAGGCTGCACGGGAGCGGTCATGGTTGCTGCAGTTGATGTCGGGATCTGGGGCTGCCTGGCTCTTTCACGAAGGGGCCCGTACTCTGGTTCCAGTCCCCTCTGCCAGCGGCTTGTTCGCTGTTCAGTCTTGGCGACCGCGGTTTGTGTTTGGTTCGTGGCTTGAAGGGTGTGTCCGGAACATCAAAAGAGCAGCACCTCCACCAGATGTCACAGGGTCATGACGTCGCCAAAGAAGCAGACAGTACGATGAAGGTTAAACTGTTTATTTTGGCGAACTTGTGCCCGGTAAAAATAAAGTCGGACCACAGTAGCAGACTTGTACTGATAGCGGCAAACGAATCGCCAGCCGTCGATCAACTGACAAGCGGCGAAGCGCGTCGGCATTTATACAATTGCCATAAAATGTTCTAGCGTTATCGCTAGCGGGGACGTAGCTCCGGAATAATCTTTATAGTTCGCAGAGTCAGCGTGATCTTATAAAAATCACCTACAACAGTCCTGAAGCTTCTAGAAGACTACAGGCGCGGTTTGCGCTCAGAATTACGTAGTGTAATGGGGTGATAACAAAACTTGAGAAAGGAACGTGGCAATAGCAAGTGGAGTGAGTTTGTAAAGCAAAGAGTGACTTAAATAACGCAAGTTACTGAAACAGCGTTATGGCACTACTGCCCGGGCGAAGACAACCCAGCAGGTGTGCTGACTAGAGGTACACAGATAATGACTCTACGTGCATGTCGGTATAGGTGGTATGGACCTGATAAGTTTTTCCAGCCAAAATCAAGCTGGCCTCCAGAACTTAACCAGAACAAAGCGATAAACTAAGAGGCAGAGATGTAGATGCAACATCTATTTCTTCAAGCGTCATCCATGAACTTACACCCGGTGATCGATATAAAGAAGCGTAGCGACCTGCAGAAGCTTCTGCGCGTCGCCGCCTGGGTCTTTCGCTTTGTGGATCGATACCATGGCCTTCAAACTTCGCTCAGCGAAACAATTTCGGCACGAGAGTTAACTAAGTCTGAAATGTTTTTGGTCCGATATGTTCGGCTGGAAGTATTCGCGAAGGACGTCGAACAACTGCACCTTGGACACACTCTGCCCAAACAGCCTATGCTGATCGATCTTCACCCTTTCTTGGACGATGATCAATCTTCACCCTTTCTTGTACCAAAGTGGACAGCTTCGGCTCGGCGGACGACTCGATAGAATGGACGCCACATATGACGAAAAACATCCAGTCATACTGCCTTAGAGACATCATTTCACGTCTCTGGTAGTGACTGAAGCTCTCTGCAGAGCTTTGCATGGTGGTGTGGCAAGAACTATGATGCAAATACAACAGCGCTATTGGATCATCCACGCTAGACAAGAAGCCAAGTGACTTATCAACAACTGCTTTCTCTGCCAAAGATACAATGTGAAACCTGGAACGTGCAATATGCGCCGATGCCTGAAGACCGTCTTCTCTCGTCATGGCCATTTGATGTAGTAGGATTGGACATTGCAGGTCCACTATATATAAAGCAACAGGAGCTACATGTTGACGCATCAAAAGCCTATATCTTGCTGTTCACCTGTACAACTACTAGAGAAGTACCACCCTTGAACTGACGAGTGCGATCTCGACCTGCGCCTTCTTGCTAACGTTCCGGGGGTTTCTTGCTCGCAGATGAGTACCCGCAAACAATGTACTCGGTTAACGCTCTCGCCTTCAAGAGAGCGTCAATGCACCTCAGGAACATCTGGAGTGTCATGAAGAGCTTTCCATTCGCATCTTTTCTGCTGACCTACCCCATAGATTGGAAGTTTATCGTGCCAGGTGCACCTTGGTGGGGCGGTTGGTGGGAGAGACTCGTGCGGACTGTCAAGTAATCGTTGCGCAAGGTGATGGTTAAGAAGAAGCTCAGCAGCGAACAAACTGAGACGATGCTACTAGTGCTAGAAGCGGTTGTTAATTCAAGATCACTGAGTAAACGTATACGGACGCCAAAGAGCCCTCTCCGATATGTCCAGTGCATTTTCTTGTTAGACATTCATTGTTAGCGCCTCTGAAGCACAGAAACAATGACTATGATGCCATCAGTGCTCAAGCTAATCGAAGAGACATCAGCAAGAAGTTGAGATACCAACAGAAGATTATTCATCAAATGTGGATGAGATGAAAAAAAGAGTGTTAGAACTACACACACCTCACCTATACCCAGCTCATTCCAGCAGCTGCCTCCAAGTAAATGACGTGGTGATAATCAAAGAGCCTGGCATTTCCAGAGGAGTTTGGCCCCTTGGGCGAATCACAGACGTTCCCCCTGGACAATATGGTATAATACGAGCTTGTCGACTGAAAGCTTTAGACAGGAAGTTTTTCAAAAACCAGTACATAATTTGTACAGGCTGGAATTGAGCGACGCTACAGGAGAGGGGGGGGGGTATGCTGGAAAATAAAAGAAATAAACGTGTGCAGGCTAGCACTGCAAGAGAAAGAGGAGAAGTTGGAAACAAAAAACGGTGTTCGGTCTGGTTTCTTTGCCGATCGATAGTTTTTTTTTTTTTACAAGCCGTCTTCTGAGGAAGTCACGTTCACCTCTCCTTGAGGCGCACCCGTCACAATTTTCACAATTTTTCACGCGCACAATGAACACTCGACAAGTGGGATGATGTTACGAATTCATCCTCTATATGAGACATGAGGACAACAGCGAAATCAGGCCTCGATTGTCCATGTCAGGTTCATTGAAATAAAAAATTCCGGAGAAAAGTGGGCTGCTCATCAGAAGGAAGTTTCAGACTGCTCAGATTGCACGCTGAATTAGCGATAGCTTTTTTTTAAGTTTCAAGTTAAACCAACTTCGGTTGTTGTCTGTGTATGTGTAACAAACCATGTGCACTCCAACATGTATAATGACTGGTCTTAATACTGCTTTTTATCTATTTATAGTGCTTTCACCTACCTTTCCACACTATGACGGTCGCAACTGGGCGGCAATGCTGAAGTATTGAATTTATTTTAAAAAATACAACTACGCCATCATTTTTACTATTTCTGAGTCGGGTAATTTCAAGGCTTAGAACATACATTCTAAAAAACCAGCCCTTTGACTGCTTTCGGAGAGTCCTAAATTGCCCCTGCATATATGGCTCTCTTTAAAGAGGCATGCTGACTCTGTGGAGATCATTGTATACTCTTTTCAGAGAGTCATACGACCCACAAGAGAGTTAACGTGTGCGTCTTCAAGGAGAATCATATACGGGGCAAGTCAGAATTCTCCGAAAGGCGTAACACAATCCCTTTGCTTCGTTAAAGTGTTTAAGTACAAGGTGACGGGACAAGAAAACCAAAACAGGGGCGCGTGTTGACGAGATTTTATGCTGAAGAACACACACACACGAAAATTTATCCACGAATGCACACAAGTGTCTCCACTATCGATCACCTCGTGATTATGGTTGAGGCACACCATATCGCGAGAGTATGACACGCAACTACAACCCTCCATGCCGTTGTAAGCTGATAGACTGCTAGCTTACGCAGGATGTGTCTCTCTTGTGAATCGCAAACAGCTAAACTAACCTTGAAAGTTGTTACGAGGTCACCTGGGAGAAAAAAACTGCGCGGCAGGACTGGACACGAATAAACACACAAACAGCAAACAACCGCAGTTCTTTCTTACTTTCTTGGTGTCCCATCTTCTCGCGCAGTTTCTCCTGAAGATGACACTTCCAATGTCTAACATCTTCTCTACACCTGCGTCCCCTCAAAAGTTTCGCAGATAAGTAAAATGTTTCAGCGGATAATTTGCAGTCAGGTTATTTAATATGCGCTGAACGAAGGGGCCGTTCTTGAAAATTCCGTGAACTTCTCGGGAAATCAAAAATTAACGATAGGTGGCCTTTGCGTAATCCCCCCCGGATACCGCCAAAATGTAACGTGTTCCCTAATAACATCGGCCAAATTATTGACGCTATCGTTCAATATTCATCTATCGTTGATGATCTACCCGGAAATAAACGCCCACTGCCGGGCGGCTTCATTGAACACTTCACTATCGAAGTTTTCTCTGCGAAGACGATACACCTCTGTGGGCCCGTGGCTACACAACAGCCCATAAACTCGGTCATTTGCTTCTGCGAATGAACCCCGTCATTTGCTTGCCGAGGCCACTTCATACCCGCCAACTGCTTTTATCTCATTTGCCAACCTAGCTTTCCGTCTTCACCTAGGGCGTTGCTGCCGACGGGAAGACAAAACTGCGCTATCGAGTGATACGGTCCACTAAGGCTTGCGATAAAAAATCAAATTCGTAGCAACCTTGCATTTTTCTATTGTTCAGTACTACGCCTACTTTAGCTACTTCTCTTTAATGTAATAAAAGAGGCCGCTAATGTCAGGTTGAATCGCATACAAGAACCCTTAGCCTCACACTCCACCGATCTAAGGTGGTCTTAAATGAAAAGAAAACTCCACCCACATCTCAACCCCATATCCGTAGAGTGATTATTAAGCAGCTTTCTATATACTGGACATACGTGTTGTGACGTTTTTTTTTTTCATGAATGAGAGGGCAATTTACAGGGGTAATGGTCCCACGGAGCTTCGCTCACCCACCACCACTCATTTTGTGAACATGCTGTGTTTTTTTTTACTTTACATCGCCGTAAACCTAAGCTTAGAAAAACATAGCACATCATATGTACAGTCCTGGCCAGAAGTTCCCAGGCCACACTTCCATAAAAATTCATGGTATAGTAGTGGACTATGAGCGGTTAAATATAACCCACCCTTGGAAGGTCCACAGGGGAAGATGTCATTCCGTAAAATAAGCACTGTTGCTCCTTTTTGACATTTTATACAGCAATATTACTAAAATAAGACACACGTTTTTGTATGGCTTGCATCGTTCGCTGGCGTAAATCCCCCTCTATAATCTTGTGCTGGCGTGTTTTGCAGTGAAGGCGAGGCAAAAGCAAGCTTCGTGCTACCTTGTCGTTGTTCAGGTGGAAACTTTTTTTCTCCCATAAATGGAAACTTCTCTTCTGAGCCTTTCTGTATGTCTTGCTAACAAACCATACTATGCAACAGTATGTAAGCTTTATTTTATTTGGAACGCTACAATGCGAAACTAAGTCGCAAAATGAATCTAAATGTTATTTTACGAGCTTTGTCACACGATTGTGACATTTTTCAGCTTTATTCGCTTCCAAAGTACTTTATTCATTCATTATAGGACGTAAAAATGGAAAATGCAAATATAATACTGGCGAGAAAAAGTGTGTTTTTCATAAATAACGCTAAACATAAAGCACATTGCAAATGTTCGCCAAGGTGAAAAAGACAGAATTCGTTTTCACGTTTACATCGGCAAAAGACAGAAATTTAGAACCAAAATTGAATAAAATTTTATAATCATCAAAGAGTAGAGCGTTGAGATTTAAAAAATTATTTTGTTGTAATTGCTCATACTAGTGGTATTATAAAGATATTTAGCTCAACACAGTTTCACTTGGGTACCCAAAGTTGAAAAAACGCTCTAGGTCACATAAATATACCAAATATAAAGCCTCGATAAGTGCTTTTACATCAACAGACACCTGCATAACTTTTTAGCCTGATCGGAGATGGTCGGAAATGGACCGGGTGCACTTGATATGGGTTAAATCTTATATATTCCATGAAAAACTGTTTAGAAAAGTGTTTTCCGACGCGCGCAATGGCGACCTCTCACTCCACAGCGCGCAGCGCTAACCACTCAGCCACGAAATCGCACGTCTTTCGACTTACTGACTGCGGGCTATTCATATCGACCATTTACCACTGACGATACGGCGATCTCTGTGAAATATTAACGTTTTCTTTGCCCTCCCAGTGAACCATCAAGATGGCGCGAAGCGTGCGCTAGGCGCCCCACTCAGTGCGATGCATCGGTGCGTCAACCTGCACTTTACCCTACGGGGTGGGGTCTCTCGTAACCATACGCACACACGTGCGTGCGTTTATCTTGGAATGGCGGCAGTTTGTACGTCGTCTGCAATCACCGGAAAGCTGGCGTTTGGGTTTCGGAGCACACAAAGATCAGTTCGTACGCTTCAGAGAATGACTAAAAGATGCGTGGTCGAAGCACAGTGAAGTAACAACTGTGATAATTGTTAGTTCGCGCTCGTTCTGTGTATACCTGTGCGTTTGTTTCGTAAGTACTTTGTGTACGATCAGCGCATTAAGTGTCGAGCTTTGAACGTTTTTAGTTCACGGTCATCATGTGTGTGTTTTTGATTCAGGCCATAGGCGTGCACAGGCTCTCAGTTTTCTGGAAGTGGAGAGAGGTTTTTGAACAGCTGCAGTTCTTTCGCCTCCGTTATTCGAACCCAAGAAATTAAATCCGCCCCTATGAATGAAAATATGAACTCACACTGACTGGCCTTTTCCGCGAGTGAATACGAGAAGTAAAGAGTTCTTTACTTCTCGTATTAAAGTGTGACGTCAGAGCCTTTCCACCGCCATTATCATCAAACATCTTCGTGACCATAGCCCTGCTCCTTAAACAATGAGGCGCAGCTTCATCGAAGTAAAGAGAGAGTGACAGAATGATAGAAAAGGAAAAGTAAAAAGTATGAGCAGAAATATAGGCACACTTTGCGCCCTCCCCTCGTAAAAGAGAGACAGGTGGTTGTCGACCGTTTCTCCCCCACTCCTTGTGAGCCCGCCTATAACTCTGGCATCTTGTGATTGGTCTTGAGCAGGAACGCCCCTGCCACGGTAGTGTCAATGCTAATTTTTCAAAACTGAATATACTCACCTTGAGTAACAATTTCTTACTACAGAGCAGAAATTCCTAATACTACATCGTCTGCAGCAGACGCATTCTACGTTTCAAAACGTTTTAATTGTATTTTCTTGATTGTTTCATTCCTGCAATCAATTACTGAAAAGACAGTCGCTATGAAGAGTGAATTAGCTTGGCCCTCCCGCTGTGAAAAGCGCAGCAAGATGATTTTTTTTTCAGTTAGCTGTCTCACATCTATATGAGGAGCCATCATGTTCACTGTAAGCAGTTGTGAAGCTGCCTGCTTGACTACGACTAAACATGAAAAGCTCAACCGGTGAATCTGTGAATTTCTACATCTTTCTGTTAGCTGCCATGACAACCTCGGCGCAGTAAGTACTGCTTGATGTGATTTTCACATAAATTCTGCTAGGAATATCATCAGAGGAAGCTGCAGCTATAGCACCCAAGCAAGCTACAAACATGACAGCTAAGCCAGCATGTAAGGATAGGTGAAACATCGGTTTCTATAGACTTTATTCCTAACCTTTGAATACAGCTCCAGCCTCCAGCAGGCCTACACTGACGTGAAGCTTCGCTTCTTTATTGCCTTTGGCTGGGAGTTTCTTTCACAAAAGCCTACACCACGTTAATCGGAAAGACTGACACTGCGGCATGCGATGTTTGTAGCACCGATGAAAATATTGAACACCTGCTGTGACACTGTCCTCGATTTGCCTCAGAGAGACAAGTACTTGCCAACGCATTGCGGTGACTAGATGACCGACCTCTTTCTGTGGAGGTGCCATTACAGCACCATCCACATCCCTCGACAGCTTACAAGGGAGTGGGCTGAAGCTTGTGTTTCTTGAAAACGACGGGTTTTCGAGAACACTTCTGATTTGCGGTGGAGCTCTACACGCTGCAGTAAATTTACTGTCTGTCTCTCCCTTTCTGTATTCCTTCTATTCTCTCTTTCTCATTTTCTTGTACCGTTTCTTAATCCCCCTAAGTAATTTAGCCAACCAGATGTCGTTTTAGATAACCTACCTGTCTTCTCTTTTTTGTTGCTTGCTCCTCCTATTCCTAACAGTGTGGCTTTGAAAGTTATGTTACTTAGCACGCCTACTAAAAAAATTGTACAAGCATCACGGATACGCTTCATATTTGTAATCTGCACATGCTTACGTACTAACATAGGCCTTCAGCATAACATGCACGCATGCTTGCTGTAAAGAAGCCTTGTACCTTAACTTCTGCCCTATCATGGAGGACGTTATAAGCACCGTTGCCAGTATATATCTCAAAAGAAGCGAGATCTTCGCCTTACACATCTTATTACTTCACCGAACCTGTTCCAACCACTGCGTTAGGTCATTGACAACCGAATTGCTAATGCCCATTTCATAAGGTACGCAGAGGCCACTTATTTGGGCACTGGCTTCTCGTCGGATGCCCCCTCCCTTTTGGATGATCATGTAAAGCAACGGGGCGAGCCGTTATTTTTAATAGACCACAGCAAGTATTTAATTTAAATTAGCGATTACCTAAGAATTATCACGGCCCCGTTGCGTGATGCTATAAAGACAACGCAAGCCTACCAATCACACAGAGGTGGTGTGGCAGATTTTCCTAGCACAATAATAGACTTGATATGTATGTGTACCGAAAAAAAAAGCTGGCGGCTTTATTATCCATCAGGCAAAAAAAAAAAACTTTTGTACACATGAGCGTGTCGCACACAACGTTTTCGCACACCACAAGATTGTGCCGTGTATACTCGCGTATGTCATTAGACAGTTCTAGTTTACCGTTAACGCGATGTTGGGGGTAAAGCGAATAGCGTCACTGTGCCGCAAAGGTTCGTTGCGAGCAGCGTTAGCGGGATAGCGTTTACGTGATTTACGTGCCTCATCTTGGATGATGGCGCCACCTATCCGAGAGTGAATACGTTAAATAAGCAGTGAGAAGGAAAAGAAAACGAGAATGTTTGCCTGTGTCACCACACGAAGCAATGTTTTTTTAGTAGTAATAAAAGTAAATGAATATGAACTACGCTCCAAATGCGAACATATTGATGTTGCCGAATTGTTTACATTGATCTTCTAGTTAGACCTACAGAGGTTCGAAATGGAAAGCTATCTAAAAATCCAGGCTAACTTATCCGTTATACTCGGTCATCGAAGGTAACTGAGGGAGAGTGAAGCCAATTTAGGTAATCATTTGCTGTGAAATAAGAGAATCTTTCCAAATCTACGCCAAAATCACTACGAAGTGGGCGTCAGAAACCACCGCCACGTTTTACGCACACTACGTAAACCACGCCAACACGTAACGTTATATCTAAAAAAAGTGTACTTACAATGAGCGGACAGGCCACGTACGTTACTGCGCATGCGCACTTCGATCTCCCTATCCCAATAAACCCGCTCTCCCACCTATTCCTGTAAAATATAACTGTCTATTGATTCTAGTTATACGCCAGCTGTCTTGGAAAGCACCCGCTCACCCTAGACCCCGCAAAACAAGGGCTGCGATCACGTTCGTTTATTGCGTAAGCGATGCCCTGTCGCGGACGCTGCGGGCTTGTTAAAATGATAAAAAGAAGGTACGAAAAATAATCGCCATGAGCTTCAGACATTCAGCTTTCCAAGATAGACAAGAATTTTCTTTATTTTCAGTTTCCGTAGCGTGTACAGCTAAAACACTTCCATCAGTAAATCGTTCAGAGAAATAATGCATGAATATATTGTTCTGGAGCTGAAGGCGAGTGATTAGACGTTTATGTCGTCCTCTTGTACTGTGATTTGTTGAAAGATGAACATATATACACAGCAGCTAGAAGTCATTTAACGATCTTGAACCCACCGCGTCATAGTGCAATTTTGTTCATATATGTGGGTTTGAGACAGTGCTCTACATGTTCCTCTAAAACAGTAACGGAAGCTCATTCCTCGTTCCTCCTCAATCCAGAGAGAGAAAATAAAACGTTTATTAATCCCCAAAACCATTGCTCAATGGAACTTGTTACCCAATGAATTGTAACCTCGCCTACCTTAGACATTTTTAATAGAAATAATGACTACCTAAAAACATGACCCCATTCATCGAACCTGATTTCTCTTGTGTGTGCTTTTTGCATATATAAGGTTGTTTTTTTTTTGCTGAACAACTGTTTCCACCCTTTTGTAACTGTAACTATTCCCAAGTATCTTATATATTCGTTGTATAGTACTACTAGTGCTATGATGTTATAAAGATCTGTTTTATACTGTCAAAAATGTGATGTACCCGATTATACCATATTCTTTCAAGTTTTTTGTGTACGTACATTGCCAGTATGTTTACGTTGTATCGTCCAATCCTTTAACATCCCTAACCAGGGCTTACAGTATTAATAAATGAATAAGTGAAAAATATTTTATGCGCAAGTAGATTGGTGAGTGGGATCCTTAATCTGGCATTCCATCGGCGTGGTCCGCTTGTTACGACTCCCGCCGCCACCGACATTGTTGCGTAGTGCGCCGAGGTCACGGGCTGCCAAGGTCACCAGCGGCTTCGTAGCGTGTGTTACTCAGCTCTCGACTGCTTCTGTTCACACCTGATTCACGAGCGGACAAGACGATGGCGAGCTAAGGCAAGATTTATATACAGCATAGAAATAGAAGCGTTACATATTCGGCACTGGGGCCGACAGCTTTGGGACTTGAAGAGCCGTGATGTCTTCTATCTGGCGCATACGTCAGCTGATTATCGACGCACCGCTTGGCTTTTTAATAAGCCCTGGGTTATGTCTTACGTCACCAATGTCCAATCGGAAACGTCACTCATGGTGTCAGCTTCCTCATATTGAGACCCGTCGCTGAGTGGCGTCATGATCCTCTTTATCCGGAGCTGCTGCACTAGGTTGCACCCAAGGACGAGTGATGTTGCCACGTATTGCGTAAGAGTCGCCAGACTAGATGGCGCCGATTGCCTTATCGGACTGCTATCGGGCCCGTGGGCTGAGGGAGCTCGCCGTGCGTTGCGTAAGACCAACCGGCACCACCACTTGATTACGTCGTGGAGTTGATGGCATCAGGCGAGCCCGCTCGCTGGCCTTGGCACAGATTGCCTTTGCAGAGGCCAATGACGTTCGGTCTGGACTCTCAGGCGTAACAGCACCCCCGCCACCCGACAATGCCCCGGAAAGACTAGTTGCTTCCACGTGGCTCGGATGTCGGGCGCCCTCGTTCACCAGGTCCCACCAGGTTCACCTGCAGGGCCATGGGGGAGGATGTAGCTCCAGGCTCAAGTCCGCGAACACATTCCATTCTCGAGGACGGATCCCAGCTCCACTGGCCAGTCGCCAAAACTTGTCGACTAGCTTCGCTCGTCTCTTTCAATAATTTTGGCCTCAGCACACATCGATGGTTCTGCAACTTGTCAAGAACGGTTCGACAACAAAAAACACACGACGCAAGCAAGTGCCCTCGGTTACTGAACAGAACACCAGACAAAAAAATGCAACATATACCTAACTACGTGTCTATCGGAATTTCATTCCCTCTACAACAAGAGGCACATGTGGGGCACGAGACTCTTAAAATGAGAACTCAAATTTTACACGTACAACAACGCAATAAAATAAAATACAACATAAAGTTGGCCCCTTGAGATCACTCTAGATGAGAGCGCTCAGCTAAAGCCATGATGAGGACAAAATTAAGCCCCAACTCGCCATCGAAAGACCAAAAGGGAAAGAAGGTACTATCTAAAACGCACGGCTCTATGCATCTGCATTAGCGTTTCGGTTTCCTTTTTTTTTGTAGCGGACGTCTAAATCGTGCTGTTGAAGTATCATGCTCCGCCTTAGTAAGCGGTCACTTTTAGGCGACATGTAATTTAACCAGGTTAGAGGACAGTGGTCCATTTCGACCACAAACCTTGAACCGGAAACACCACGCTAGCTTTTTAACAGCCCACACGAGGCAAGCGCATTTCTTTTCAGAGGTACTCTATGTCTTTTCTCTCCAGCTCAGTTTTCGATCTAAATACAAACCTTGTCTTTCATTACCAGCGCTGTCTTCCTGGCACAATATAGCTCCCATGCCGCGATCACTCGCGTCGCATTGAATGACAAATTTCTTAGCGAAATCGGGTGCCATGAGAACGGGCTTCTCGCTTAGGGCCTGTTTCAGCTCGCAAAACGCATTCTCCTTTTCTGAGTCCCATACTACTTTAACCGGCTCGGACTTTCGAAGTGCCTCGGTTAGAGGGCTGGCAATGCTAGAGTAGTTTTGCACGTAGCGCTGATAGTATCCAGCTAGGCCCAAGAATGCCCTTATTTAAAATTTTCTGGTTGGTCATGGATAGTTCACAACGGCGGCTACCTTGATTTCTGAAGATCTATGCCGGCTGCGCCTCACAACGTGTCCCAGGTAAGACAGTTCGCCGCACTCCAGGTGACATTTAGCAGGTTTCGCGGTAAGACCAGCTTCTTTCAAGCCGTTCAGCACGACTTGTAAATGCTCGACATGTTCTTCCCAGATGTTTCAGAAGATGGCGATTAAGGTCGATTAAGCCTGAAAAACAAAAGGGTGCATTTTTCAATCCAAAGCTCAGCTTAACTGGACGATACGTTCCGAATGAAGAAACAAATGTGGCATAGCGGGTAGCTCGCTTTGTAAGGGGACTTGCCAATACCCTCGCATGAGGTCTAACGTGGAAATATATCTAGACTGTGACACAGTTTCTACCCTCTTCTGTAGATTTGGTATAGGGTAAGTTTGGTCTCGAGTTATGGCGTTAAGACGCCGATAATCGATGCATGGCCTCGGATCTTTTGCCGGCACTTGAAACAATATTAGAAGGAATGTATAGTCACTCTCGCCCGGTACTATGACTCCTACCTCCAGCATTTTACCTATCCCCTCTTTCATAATCTGCTTTTGCACAGGGGAACATCGATACGGCTTGCTACGGATTGGCTTCTCACAAGTTAGCTCGACATCGTGTTCGATCACCGTCGTGTTTCCGGGATGGTCCGAAAACACGTCTTTAAATCCGGAAACAATCCTCCTCAAGTCCTCGTTCTGGACTTCGCTTAACCTAGGTTCTAAGTTCAACTGCTCCAATATTACGTAGGATCCACTTTCGATTGCATCACTGGAAGTCAAAATGTCTTCTCATTCTTCCTCTGAGGCATTCAAAAGCAGATTTACGGCCGCTTGACGTTAAACTTCTGATTTTATCAAGTTACTGTGGTAAATTTTGTTCAGCCACCTTCCTAATTTCACTTCATATTTGGTATCAGAAAGCTTCAATATTACTTAAGCGGGTCCTTCCCAACGAACCTCAAGCTTGTTCTTTTTGGACGGCTGCAGCAGCATCACATGACTACCCGCTTCAAAATGCGTTTCTTTTTTTATTTGTCGTAGTACTTCTTCGACAACACTTGTGCAGCCTTAATGTGGTTTTCCACAAGATAATACGTTTTTCCAAGCCTCTGAAGGAGGTCGAGTACATATGCAACTACATTAGGGTTCTCATCGAATCCCTTCCAGGACTCGCGTAGCATGCACAATGGTGTTCTCAAAGTCCTGCCATACACAAGCCCTTCAGGGCTAAAACCAGTACTCTCATGATGAGCTGATCTGAAGTCGAACATTGCAGGAAGAATACATGCTTTCCAGTCGCATTTGTGCTCGTAGAAGAGAACTCTCAGTATCCGTTTCAGAACAGAATGCATACGCGCTAACGAATTACATTGCAATTAGATTCCAGTATTTCGGGTTAGATGGATCAAGCTGTGAGCTACTTTTCTTCCGCATTTATCGAAAAAGGTAAAGGTAAGGCAGCTGGTGAAGACACTACTGTTGTCGCATTGCATTTCAGATAGAAATCCGACGCGTGCGAATATAGCGGCAGAAGGCGACAGAAGCTCTGTTGAAATTCCTACGCGACACGGACTTGAACAAGCGGCTGTAACAGCAATGCCACACACCACGAAAGACAAGACTGGACTGTGACTGAGTGTGCACGCGTGTGCTGCTGAATGTGCTGTGTTTATCTCTCTTCCCTCTCTGCTCCCTATTTTTCATCTCCCCCATCCCCCTCCCATGCGCAGGGTAGCGAGCCGGCTGCCTGTAGGCTGGTTAACCTCCCGCCATTCTTTTCCTCCTATTTTCCTTCCTTCCTTCCTTCCTTCCTTCCTTCCTTCCTTCCTTCCTTCCTTCCTTCCTTCTTTGAGCTCCTAATGGAAATTTTGTGGCTACACAGAGGGCCGTCATAATGTTCCTACAACCTTGCCTTGACTCTGGCGATGGCCTGACGATATCAATTACTAAGCGCCGAAATTGTTATGTGATAATTGGCACAAACTTCAAGGGTGCCTTGCAGTTGTACGTGAATTTTCCCGCTCTCTGACAAGTGTCGCATGAGTGTACGAAGTCTTCGATAACCTTCCAGTATTTCGGCCAATAAAACTTAAGGGAAATTCTAGCCTTGGTCTTCTTTATGCCGAGATGCCCTGTCCACGCGTTTTCATGTGCCAGTTTCAGTACTTGGTGACGATACTTTTGTGGCACCAAGAGCTGCTCATACTTGCGACCTTGTAAATTTGTGTAGCTTCGATACAAGAGCCCTGCCTTCTCTAAGAAGGAAACATTCTTTTTTTTTTCTTTTGGCCAAGTTTACGCTTAACATAGCGCTTTAATAGAGGGGTCCTCACGCTGCTCTCGAATGAGTGTTTTTCGATCAACCCTCGTCAGCTCACTTAAACTTTTCGCTACAGGCGAGAGAGTTGCACCCCTCTTGCTCTCGCACAATGCCGCCATGCCGTCTCCTCCGCCGACAGAGACGGCGCCAGTCGCCTAGGCAACGGGCCGCTCGAATGACTGCTCGAGTGACTTACCCGGATAATTTCCTGTCCGAAGTTCCGTCGACTCACCGCAAAGGTCACGCAGATCAGCCGCTTTTGTAGGCGGTTTTTCACTACATTAAACAAGATCAAGTTCTTGCGAACGTTTCCGCACTTGCGATTGCGTGACGGCTATGTACGCTAAGCTGAGAGGAACGATTTACCCTGCTCTTTGAGAAGCTGCTCGGAGTTATTCGAATAAAGACGAGGAAAACGAATGGAAAGCGCGGCAGACACAGCCGCTTCGGTGGAAGCTTACCGAACGGGTCCTCAATGACAACCATAGCGATTGGTAAGCAAGCACTCTGCTTCGACGACTTGCCTGATCTACGCGCATTCTGCTGTAAAGTCTTCCGGAGACCCAAATGAAGGATGGACAACGTCCATGGTTGCCGCTGAGTCTCGAAGTGCTCGACACGTTTTTTAATTCCCACTAATTTCTTCAAGATACGGCTCAAACAACGTACCGCATGCTCTTTTCTGATTCTCGGATTGTTGCGAAAGCAAACTATTGTTTAGAGTTTACCGCGAAGTGCCCTTCTTTTTTGCAGTTGTAGCAGATTCGCGGCTTCCTTCACTAAAACGTCCGTGTGGTATTAGTACGCTGTTTAGGAACCGCACTCGATTTCCCCGCTTCCGTTTGCCCTTCCCCTACAGTGTCCTTCGTAAGACAAGGGTCCTTTTTGAAAAACGATGCTGAGTGAGTTTCTGTTCGTCAGGTTCCTTTGAAAAGCTCTCCTTCTGTTCACCTTTTTCAACGCGCGCTTCTCTGCTATGCAACTTTCGGCTAGTGCAATACTCCTCAGCCAACTTGGCTGCCTTTTTTCACTGCACTTCGCAAAGTTTGTCCTGCAGCCAAAGCTTCACGTCATCCTCGATGCAGTGGTGGAAATGCTCCAATGCAATGCATTCTACCACCTTATCGCGATCGTCATAAACATATTCGCCCTTGATCCATTCAATTAAATCGACTTTAAGACGAAACGCGAAGTCAACGTGTGACTTATTGCTCTTTTTTGCATACCGGAACCTTTGCCGGAAAGCCTCGGGTGACAACCTATAACGTCTCAAGAACACTTCCTTAACCTCGTCATAGCTCTCAAACACTTCCCTCGACAAGCACGTTATCACGTCGGACACTTCGCCGAGAAGCAGATCTAGCAGGTTCTGCGCCCAAAAAGATAACTCCAAGGCATTTCGCTCACAAACGTGTTCAAACTTGACGAGATACTTCGTCATGTCCTCACGAACGGTGGCAGTTTGTCCCGAATTGTATGACCACTGACCTGAACCCTTGCAAAAGCTACAGCAGCCGTTTGGTAGCATGTGTTTCTTCCGCTCGCGACTGCTTCTGCGCAAAGCTAAATCACGAGCGGACAAGACGACGGTGAGTTAAGGCAGATTTATATACAGCATGGAAATAGAGGCGTCAGATATTCGGCACTGGGGCCGACAGCTTATGGACTCAAAGAGCCGAGATTTCTTCTTTCTGACGCATACGTCGGCTGCCTGGCGACGCGCCGCTTGGCTTTTTTTATAGGCCCCTGGTTATGCCCTACGTCACCAACGTCCAATGGGAACCGCCACTGGTGGCGTCAGCTTCCTCAGATTGGGACTCACCGCTGGAAGGCGAATACCCATTTCTGCCAAAGCCGCTTTCTGTCACAAAGAGGCTACGATCATGAGCACACTTCGGGGCTTGTGAGGCTGCCAGCAAAAAAAAAGTACTCGGCTGCTGACCCGAAGGGCGCGGGTTCGAATCCCGGCTGCGGCGGCTGCATTTCCGATGGAGGCGGAAATGTTGTAGGCCCGTGTACTCAGATTTGGGTGCACGTTAAAGAACCCCAGGTGGTCTAAATTTCCGGAGCCCTCCACTACGGCGTCTCTCATAATCATATAGTGGTTTTGGGACGTTAAACCCCACATATCAATCAATCAAATCAATCAGGCTGCCAGCAAAGTGCACTCTTCAGAAGTGTATAGGTTCAAGCCCAGCCTCATCAGGTATGGCCAAAACTATAAATAATTTGTGCGTCTTCAATGATTAAGTAACTTGTTTTTCAACGAGCGGTGAGTGGAAAACCGCGCCCGAACCCAAGTGCTGGCGTTGCGCGCGCTGTACGGAGTGGCGGAAGATGGCAGGGTCGCAGCGCCCTCCTCTAAGGAGTGGCGAGAGGCATATAATACACCCGTTGCGAAGGCCGTAAGAAGGGAGCGCGCAGGTGCAGTCTAGCCCGGCCGTGGAGGTCGCTACCTACAAACATCGAGGACGCGCGACCCATGGCTTGAAGCGCTTTGCCCCCAAAAGCCCGAAATTTCCTCAACAACCCACTTAATTAGGATGGTCACGCAGCTGAGATACGTGAGGGAAAACGTGAGACGTTTGCGTTCCCACGTATTTCATCGATGCTTGGTCTGTGATGGACCATCACAGACGCTGTTGTTCTTGTTTTTTAGAAAAATATTTTGACGATTTAGAGTACTTCGTACTCGATTATGGGAGAGCATTAAGCCGTCCCTTTATAGGTGAAGAATTTGCCAGCGTCTTCTTCTCAAGCGATCTGCTCGAACGAGCGGAGAAGTTTTGTTTTGTTTTGTTTTGTTTCCCTGGGAGGCTGGCTCATACCCACTCAGGGGGATTGGCCAAGAAAGTGTAGTGCAGTTTTTCTGTAATCATTTTAACAATGTTTAATGAATTGGTATTATAATGAGATTAATGTAAAAATGAAAGCAACATAAAAAGAGCAAACGAAAAAAAAAACCAAGTTGAGCAATTTTGAGATTTGAGGTGTTATGATTAGCACTCAGCTGCGTTTACTTCACTCTGCCCTGGGGAGTAATAAATAATTTTTTTTTGATTGAAGATTACAATGGTATACGCTTGGTTGCCTGAATATAATCGCAAACGGCATTGAAAGCATCCCTGTGGCAATGTCCCAAAGCTGAGGCGCCAAAGCTTAGCGCCGTTTCCGCCGTTAATCTAAGGCCTATTTTCCGAAATGGCATAACTAGTAACCTTTTTCTAAGTATCTCGTAACGGCGACAATACAAAAAAATAATGATCTAGTGATTCCATTTCTCCGCAGAATGCGCAGAGGGGTGATGTTGTCTGACCAGCTCTGTGTAGATACAGGTTTAGAGGGGGGACACGACATCGAAATTTAGTAATTAAGACTTCGAGCTTTCTGGACTGACTCCAGTGGTGTTGCCATGGAAACATGAGGTGGTTATAGTCTGTCCGTGTAATTACTTTTTCTATCGCATCAGTGGAGATTGCCGATTTTCGATATCTTATTGCCGTGATATATTCAACATCTGGCAGTATGGACAAAACTGGCCCATCAAGTGCGGCTCGTGCTAAGGAATCGGCCAATTCATTTAATCTTAATCCACAGTGTCCCGGAACCCATAGTAATCTCAGGAGTCTCAACTGCGGGGGTACTAATGTTTTGAATGTGCTTAGAATTCGAGAGTTCTCTGAAGCCGTCAGAGCTGCACAAACTGAAAGAGAATCCGTCATTATTACTGCGTTGTTTTGATTTGATGGAAGTTTTCGAAGAGCTAAAATAATCGCCAAGAGCTCCGCTTCAAAAACTGGAGTAAAATCAGGCAGTCTCAATGAAAAGGACCAGTCAAGCAAATCAGACGCAATGCCTACACCTGCCTTTTGATTATTTACGGAAGCATCTGTGGCTATTATATTTTTAGTTTTTGCATGCTCCAAGTAATCTAATAATATGTTATTTAAAAATTTGAGGGATTGTAATTTGGCGTTTTGGGGGAATATATCATCATACTCAATAATAACATGACAATTCGAGTCGTTAGTCTCAATTACATTTCTAATGTTCACATTTATACTTTGTAGATTTTTCTGTACAAACATTATCTGAGGTGTGTGAAACCGTGGCCAATGAGCAAGAAAGAAGGCGTCTGGGTTTGCGATAAAATCATATTGAGATCTTCTTGCCGGTAAGCTATAAAATTTTAAAAATGCTTGTACGGTCAAAATTCGAAATCGACAAAGTAGTGTAGGCAGGCGCGCTTCCTGGTACAGTACGTTGATAGCCACAAATCTAGGGAGTCCCAGACACATTCGCAGTGCTTCTCGCTCCAAGACAACTAGAGGTTTCGTTTTATAAGCAGGGCCACCCGAGAATAATATGCAGCCGAATTCCATGATGGGGCGCATGTACATCTTGTACAACGTTATCAAGGTGTGCCTCCGTAATCCATATTTCCGGTTACTTAGCTTGTGTAGTAAGCCTGAAGCCCGCTGTGCTTTGGTAGTTATATACTCTATGTGTGGACTCCAGTTAAGTTTGTCATTATAAATGATTCCCAAATATTTTATAGAGTCTACTTGCTGGATGGGTTCCTGTTTATATAGAATTGAAATTGAAATTGGTTCTGCAAGCGGAAATGCCATGAGCGCGCTCTTGTTGACATTTAACGATAACGAAATCGACTGCAACCAAATTTCTAACATGTTAATATATCTTTGTAATTTAAGTTCTAGTGAGTGAATACCACAGTCAGCAGCAAAGAGTGCGATGTCATCAGCATAAATGTAGACAGTAACTTCTTGATCTGTTGGAATTGTGCTCATTAAAGCATTAAATAATATTGGGGATAAGACTGCTTCTTGGGGAACTCCGCGCGTTTGTTTAAATCTAGATGAGGAACATCCATCCTTGACGCAGTAGAAGTCTCTTGATTTTAAGAATTCTGCCACCCACTCAATAAAATATTGTGGGAAGTTCAATCTCTCTAGCGTATTTAACAATATGAAGTGCTCCACACTGTCATACGCCTTGGCTATGTCAAGCGTTACTAAAGCAGCGTATTGCCTTCTTTTACGCGCGAGCTGTATTCGGCTCTCTAAATCAGCATGGGCACACCAAATTGAGAAATCACTACGAAAGCCGATTTGGTTCGGTTTTATTACTAAATTGTCTGTCATCCAGATACTTACTCGGCTATGAAGGACCCTCTCTACTAGTTTGACCATGTTAGATGTTAGAGAGATCGGTCTGATATTATCGACTGTTAATCCTCCACCCGGATTTTTTAGTATAGGAATCACCTTTGCTATCCTCCAATCCTGCGGCACCCATGAGTTTTTTAGGAGTAGTTAATAACATTGGCGACGTCTCGAGGCGATAAATTGAACAGAATTTTAATCATGGCTACTGAGATCCCATCTGGGCCAGGAGATGCACAGGGTAAATGTTTAATCACGTTGGATACTTCAGTCTGCGTCACTTCTTCAAAGTCAGACTTTGTCGTAGACTTGTGCCAGTTGTTTGGCACTACTGAAGTGAATCTGCTTTCCAGATCTTTACCTATTGCCTCTAAGGTAGTGGTCATTTCTTGTGCCGACAGATTATCACAAGCTACATTAACTGGTGATGGCAAGATTTTCCGAGCTCTCATATATCGGAACAGTGCTTTCATATGTTTAGGCTTCGACAGGTATTCATAATGTCTTTTGTCATAATCTTGTTTAGCTTGAGCTACCGTTCTTTTAAAGCCCGCAGCAATGAATTTATAATCGGCCCAGTTTTGTGGGGATTGATTATGTAAGAGCTGCTTCCAAGCTGCCTTACGTCGTCGGTGCTCTCTTGTACATTCATCATTCCACCAACGGCTATATACTCTTTTTGTGGATTCAACAGTAAATTCGGCTCTTTTGTAGGATCTTTTAATGACTGCGTTTATTTTCAGTGCTTTTTTATCATCGCTCTCTTCCGAGTGAATAGCCAGTGCCTGACTTCAGGTCATTCCTAAATTTAGTGTAATTTACAAATACTCTTACATTTGAACAAGATGGAATTATCGGACAAGAAATTTCAAAACTTATCGGTAAGTGGTCACTGTTGGTGCCACAGTCCAGCGCTTTCCAAGAAGTAGTAGTAATGGCTGAACTGACAAAACTTAAATCTAAGGCCGACCTGTAGTGAGTACGAATAAATGTGGGGGTTCTCACGTTGAGGCACGTCAGGTCATTAGCCATTGTCCACTCCCACAAGCGTTTCCTACTAAGATCAGTTCTAAAACCCCAACTCGTGTGGTGAGAATTAAAGTCTCCAACTAAAACTTTGTCTTTGCACCATGATTTTGTAGCTAGATCCAAACTTCGTGTGTCTTGAACTTCCATCCGGAAAATACATATTAACTAAAGTGAAAGGAGTGCAGTTGGGCAGTGTAATGTCTACTGCCAAAATTTCGCATTCTGGCGACATATGTTTGTATGAGCATTTGACTTTCATACTAATTCTATTATTAATAAAGAGAGCTAGACCCCCACCTCTCGATGGACGGTCTAATCGAAAGGATTGGAAGTTATTTAAATGGAACAAATTATGTACAGATAGCCATGTCTCTTGTAATGCTATAATATCAGGAGCGAATTTAGAAGTCAAGTATACCAAATCCGTAGATGCAGAATGGATTGATCGGCAATTCCAATGGAGAATCTTAAGCGACCCTATGGTTTCGAAAGAGCTGCTTCCGCTATAGCTTTCTCTAGAATGCCTTCCTTCAAGAAATCCCTCTTCGAAAGGCTCTCCTTTTCTTTCAGATACTTTTTGTTCTTAGTTTGTTTCGGTGAGTTAGTTTTCTTTGACACAGGGGATCTAGATCTCTTCAGGGACCTAGGGTCCAAATCCATGTCATCGGAATCTATTGTATATGTAGCTTTGTCCTTACTTACACTCTGTATATCTACTGCAGAGGGTGCTGTAGACGGAAAAAACGAGGGTGCGGTTTCATATTCCTCATTTTGGCTGTGGACGCCTATTGCAGAGGCTCCTGCTGGCGGATAATACGATGGCGCAGTTTCACATTCACCGTCAGCTATTGGTCGTGAACTCTCAACATTTTGGGATACTAGGCCTGACTCTCCCGTTGTACCAAATATGCGAGTCATCTGGTTAGCCAAAATTTGAGATAGAGAATCGCAAAGGTTAGAAGTCAGTCGTTCCATGGCTTTTTCTAGAGCCTTTTCTATGGCCTCCGCTATATTCAGGGAAATCGACCCATTTATTTCCGAGAGATGTCGTGCTGCAACACTGGCATACCCCTGAGTTCTAGTCTGTATTTCCGCTAGGGCTTCTCGTCGAGAACAGCGCCTACGCCCTATAATTTCAAGGATTTGCATTTCTCGAGCCTTTACTGAACAATCAGGATTATCTGCACAGTGTTGTTCGTTGCAGAGACAACATTTCTCTTCTTTAGCTTTGCAGTAATTTGTTTCGTGGTTGTCACCACACACTCGGCATCTGAGTTCTGACCTGCATCCTTTAATAGTGTGACCGTATCGCCAGCACTTCGTACACTGGAGTAGTCGCGGTGATAGCGGTTCCACTCTGTATATTAGTGGCCATGCCTTGATTTCGCTTGGGAGATTCGCTCCAGCAAAGGTTACAATTACCGACTCAGTCGGCGTCTTCTGCTTCTCTACTAGTCGTGCACACCTATAAACGGAAATAGCACCAGTCACGGCAAACATCTCTAATACCTCAGACGGAGTCAAGTTAACATCGACACCGCGAACAATACCTTTCACACATGCCAGATGTGGGGGAATAAAGGCACTCACCGGATTGGTCGCGAAACTCGAGCACTTCAATAGGTCTTGGACACAGAGCTGATCAGATGAAAAACATAGAATACCACCTCTGCCGAACTGGCGGACCTCTGTGATGCTGTGGAAGTGAGACGTCGCAGCTCTAAGCTCCGCTTGAATCACTTTCGGATTCTTCATCCTAATGAAGCCGTCATTCCTAGGGACGAGGGCCACAGGAACTGCGGGAATGCCGTTGCGTAGAAACTGATCCACTGGTATTTCCTGTGGCGGAAGTGAAGCAGACCAGAGGCAAGCCCCTGGTCCAGGTGAAGAAAACTGCATCTAAGTGAACTTTCTGGCGCTAAAAGCGCTTACGTAGCTGTAAAAGCACTATAGGAACACCTAATAAAGACAAAGAAACCACAGCCACTACACAAACTTAGGCCAAAACCCTAGAGCAAGCACGACCAGCTACTGCGTGTTCGAGCGTTCCGAACTGCGTAGAACTGCGGAGAAGTTGTTGTTGTTGTTGTTGTTGCCCCTTCGCACTGGCACATACCCACTATGGGGGATTGGCCATGAAATCTAGAAGTAGCCTATATGAGATATACTAAAAGGTTTATCCTAAATGAAAAACTAATGATATAATAGAAAAGAATAATTAACTAGAAAAAGAATATTAAACTAAACAAATAATTGAAGATTGAATCAAGAAGAGAAAAGGTGAGGTAATACTACAGTGTAAGACAGAAATGTTGAGTAGACCAGACAATCAAGCTTATCTCACCCGGTCACAATCAAATGAATATGCAAATTTCATTCAAAATTAGACAAGTGTCGTCAGAAATATATTTAAGCAGGCATTATTATGACATGCGCTTTGATTCTCGAATGAAATTGCATACAGCATCGAATACGCTCCTGTGGCAATGTCCCAAGCTAAAGGCACCGAAACTTAGAACATTATCTGCAGTTAAATTTAATCCTACTGCGTGAAACGGAACAATTAAAAGTCTTTTCCTAATTAATGAATAGTTTTTACATGTTATAAAGTAATGCTCTATTGTTTCCGTTTCTTCACAGAATGGACACAGGGGGGATATCGCCAGACCAGCTCTGTGCAAGTAAAAGTTTAATGGAGGGACACGACATCGAAATTTGGTTAAAATAACTTCTAACTTTTTAGATTGACTCCACTGAGGTTTCCAGGGATATGTAAGGTGCTGATAGTCCGTATATTTAGTAATATTTTCCATCATATCCGTATAAATAGCCAATTTTCTATATCTGATCGACACTATGTGTTCCGATTCTGGTAGTACCGAGATCACAGGGCCATCAAGTGTGGCTCGAGATAGTGAATCGGCCATTTCATTCAACCGTATGCCACAGTGTCCCGGGACCCAGACTAACTTCAGGAACTTCACATGAGGTGGAACTAATGTTTGTAATGTCGCTAGAGCTCTTGATTGTTCTGAAGCTGTGAGAGTAGTACACAGCGAAAGAGAATCAGTAATTATCATTGCACTCTCTTCGTTTGAAGGAAGTTTTCGTAGCGCTAAAATAATAGCCAAGAGCTCAGCTTCGAAAACCGGAGTGAAGTCTGGTAGTCTTACCGAGAATGACCAACCGAGGTAATCTGAGACGATTCCTACTGCTGCCTTTTCTTTATTCACAGAAGCGTCTGTGGCTATTATGTTCTTTATTTCCGCATGAGCTATGTAGTCTTCTAACCTGTCATTTAAGTAACTCGAAGATTGAAACTTAGATAGTGGGGGAAAAATTTCATCACATTCTATCGTAATATTGTGATTTAATGCTTTGGTTCCAATTACCGATCTGATATCCACCTTTATGCTTTCCAGTTTCTTTTGTACAAAAATAATCTGGGGAGTACGAAAGCGTGGCCAGTGAGCGAGGAAGAAGGCGTCGGGGTCACTAATAAAGGCATATGCAGACCGTCTCGCTGATAAGCCGTAAAATTTCAAGTATGTTTGTACAGTTAGGATACGGAATCGGCAAAGAATAGTTGGTATGCGAGCTTCCTGATATAGTACATTAATAGCGACATACCTGGGGAGTCGCAAACACAAACGTAACGCTTCTCGCTCTAATAGAACTAACGGTTTAATTTTGTACGTAGGGCCACCCGAAAATAATATACACCCAAATTCTAGTATTGGGCGCATGTACATTTTATATATCATTAATAAGGTGTGTCTACGTAACCCATATTTTCTGTTGCTCAACCTTCGCAATAAGCCTGATGCTCGTTGTGCCTTTGCCACGATATAGTCTATGTGAGGGCTCCAGTTAAGTTTCTCGTTATAAATAATGCCCAAATATTTGATAGACTCTACTTGTGGAATCGGTTCCTGATTATAAAGTACTGAAATTTGAATAGAATCTGCTATAGGGAACACCAGGAGCGCACTTTTACTGATGTTTAGAGACAATGAAATTGAATGCAGCCAAATTTCAAGAGAATACATGTACTTTTGCAATTTTTGATGCAAAGAATAAATGTCACTGTCTGCAACGAAAAATGCAATGTCGTCTGCATAAATGTAGACAGTGATATCTCGTTCAATGGGAATTGAGCTCATCAACACATTGAATAACAGCGGAGATAGGACCGCCCCTTGAGGTACTCCACGTTGCTGTTTGAATTTAGATGAGTGACATCCATCCTTTGCACAATAAAATTCTCTCGATTTTAGAAACTCTGCTACCCAATCAACAATATATCGCGGAAAGTCACATTCGTGTAACGAGTTCAATAAATTGAGTGCTCAACGCTATCATAAGCTTTAGCTATGTCTAGTGTTACTAGTACCGCGTATTGTCGTCTTTTTCGGGCAAGCTGTATTCGGCTCTCTAAGTCGGCATGAGCACACCAAATTGAGCATTCGCTACGAAAACCTATTTGAAATGGTTTCAATATTAGCTTGTCAGCCATCCAAACTTTTATTCTATTATTGAGAACTCTCTCTATAATTTTGATCAGGTGAGATGTTAGAGAGATTGGTCTGATGTTGTCAATGTTAAAACCTGACCCTTGTTTTTTTAATATGGGAATCACTCTAGCTATTTTCCAGTCATGTGGTATCCAGGCATTGCTTAAGGAATAGTTTATAAGGTTGAGGACGTCGCCGGGTGATATCTGGAATAAAATTTTAATCATAGGAACTGTTATACCGTCAGGACCAGGAGCCGAAGAGGGTAAGTTTCTAATTACGCTTGACATTTCGGACAATGTCACTTTTTCGTAGTCAGTCTTCATAGAGGACTTTTGCCAGTTGATTGTCAAAGTCGACGAAAATCTGTTAGCTAGACCTCTTCCGATTGCCTCCAACGAATTAGTCATTTCTTCCGTCGATAACCTGTCATAATCAGAGTTAGCTAGAGACGGCAGAATTTTGCGCGATCTCATATATCGGAATAACGCTTTCTTATTTCTAGGTTTGGAAAGAAAGTCGAAATGTTTTTGTCATAGTCTTCTTTAGCTTAGCCACGGTGCGCTTAAATGTAGCAGCAATAAACTTGTAATCTGCCCAATTTTTGGGGGACTGATTATGAATTAGCTGCTTCCAAGCTGCTTGTCGTCGTCTATGATCACGAGAGCACTCAGAATTCCACCACTGGCTACAAGGCTTTCTCGTATCAGACTCAATAGAAAATTCTGCTTTTTTGAACGTTCTTTTAATTACCGCACTTAATTTCATGGCTTTATTTTCATCGTTGTCTTCAGTGGGAGTAGTCAAAGCAA